>JAABKK020048124.1:0-12118 GCA_011634745.2 Catotricha subobsoleta | reverse complement strand
TATTAAAAAAAACATATGTTTTAAACATGTTTTAAACATATGTTTAAAACACATTGTTTAAAACATTGCCAACCCTGGTATACACGTTAATTTTACACGGTAAAATATTTGGTTTTTAATTTGTTTGCACTAAAACTATGGGGGTGTCAGACGGGATGATATTTTATGTGAAAAAAATGAGTGGGGATTGGTCTTGAATGATTTTTCTGTGCGATGCAACGTTCTCTTATGCGCCCCACTAATGTGCTAATCCTACAAGTGAATTACCGTCCTAGTGTTTTCGTGGCAACATACCAAATTTCTAATTAATTTTTTCTTTAAAATTTTAAATTTTATTAAACATTCATTTACAATTAAATTATCAGCTGTTGAAAAATCAAATGATTAAATGCCAGAAAAATCGCATATTATGAATATGTGACTAATATTTACTGAATAAAACATATACGAGTATTTTTTATATACATTACATATGGTAATTATTCGTTCATCCGAAAAAATTTAATTTAGTGGCGACTGTTTTTTTCTGGTATACAAATATTAATTATACAATATTGTATTCATAAATTCATAAAAAAAAAAAAAAGATTTAATATTGTAATTGAGAGTAATTTATTCGTTAAATGAAAAACATGGACAATATTGCTGTGTTTTATTATTGAGGCTTTGTGCATCTATGCATACATTTTTTAAACGAAATACATTTTGTTGAGTTAATTTTAATTGTGTTGTAAAGATTAATTGAAGCGCTATGAAAACTTTGATGCTTAACTGAAATTTTTGTTTTTTTCACAAAACTTTCATCTCTTTATTACCTACGTAAAGTTTTGTTAAATTATATTTTTTGTTTCTTTTTTTCTTTGCTAATTCAAGTGGTTTTAAAAAATGCTAAAACATTTTTATGTGCATTTATTATAACCGATTTCATCTAAATATAATCATCATCAGATTAATTTTTAATACTTTTTATTTTTTTATAATGACTTTTAACTGCATTTTAAAACAATGTGAATCACTTCAAGGTCGCCATTTATACTTCTAAGCTTCGTGAAAATCTGCATCCTCTGGTTAGTCATTCATCTTCATTGGGTGCTTTGTTCTCCATTTATAAAACAATATGAAAACTTAGAGATCACAAAACACCTACAAGCAGTCTATCTATCAATCGAAAAATGTCACATTTCATAAAAGTGGTATTTCATTCTGGGCTTCTTGAGATATATATTCATATATGCATGTCAATATGAATAAAAATCTAGAAGTTTTTCTTGAGTAATAGGCTAAAATGTTGAATGTGATATACTCCAATAATCCTGGCACAAAAAATCAATCAAATAAAAAACAAGTTGCCAATATACAGGGTGTCCCAGAATGAGTATCCTAAACTTCGGGGGTGTATTCCTGGGATCATTCTAAGAAAAAAATTGTATGGGAGGGGGGTCGGAAATTAACCGTTTTCGAGTTATAGCGGTTTGAAGTTTGTAAGTTCGTATGTTTATGAGGTCGCAGATTAAATCACTGAAATGTGTTTTTGGACAAATTTTTGACTTTGACGAACGATAACTCAAAAAAGGTGCATCATAGAGAAAAAACAATGTCATCATAATTCTAGACAATTACCATTTCAACGCAACTAGAATCATCTAAATCAGTTTATGTTTAGACGAGTTATGACCATTTCAGTGATTTAATCTGCGACCTCATAAACACACGAACTTACAAACTTCAAACCGCTATAACTCGAAAACGGTTAATTTCCGACCACCCCCCGCTCATACAATTTTTTGCTTAGAATTACCCCAGGAATACAACCCTGAAGTTTGGGCAACTCATTCTGGGACACCCTGTATAAAGAAATATATATTAACTTATACTAAAAATTAAAATTATTATTAAAATTATATTATTCTATACAAAACTTACGTAATTCATAATATTTCTTTAAGGTAATGTAAAAAGAATCTAAATGACATTGTTTTATTATATTAATTAAAAAATGAAGAAAAACAAACAACAACATTTAAATTTAAACCAAAATAATAATTAATAATAATTATAAAATAATAAAAATATTAAATATGACAGGAAAAATCAACCGATATATAACAAAGAATAAAAAATGTACTTAAAATTTATAATTCATAAAAATATGTATGTAAACAAATATTTAAAAGAAAATAAATATAAAAAATAAATAACTTATAGAAATTCGCGAAAACGTTTCAGTAATTAGTTAAATTTGACGGATGATAAGAAACAAAAATCCATAAGATTATTATTAAAACATAAATGAAAAGTAAATAAATAAAAATAAAACAAACAAAAGCTAAAATATATATATATATAAAAAAAAAAAGAAATAATAATAATGATAATAGTTTTAGACGTAAATGAGAGATTAACAAACAAACAAACAAACAAAAAAAAAAATAAAGAAAAGAAAAGAAAAAAAGAAAGCTATAATAGAAAATATAATATATTTTCTGCATATAAAATTAAATGAAATTAATTAATGAAACTTAAACAAAATAAATAAATAAAAAAAAAAAGTAATAAATAAAAAGTCGTCACTATTTTCCTACCAAAGCATTGATATTTTTCTGGTATAAGTTTCTTGCATATTATATTGTATAATTCTACCGTTTTCCGCCTCCTAAAAACAAACCATATCTACGTAATTTTAAAGGAAAAGCACAATCGCATGAAATACAAAACATATAAAAGTAAAAATGACCTACTCCTATATAATTAGATTTTATGACCCGCTTTTGTATATTTCGCAATATATCGTTTCGTTTTTGTTTTTGTTTTTGTTTTTTTTTATTCCATCATAGTGGACATTTTCAAGGCCACTCTGTAACTTAATTTTGTGTTACAAATTTTATTTAAGTGTGTAAGTATTCTTATTCATTTAATGATAAAAATCTAAACACAATATAATTGAAATTGATTTATGGATCTGTAATTTACATTTCTGTTATTGTGGTCTTCGTTTTTTCTTCAACTTTTTTGTTTTTAAATAAACACAACGTTTATTAAACTTTCGAGTTCTATACAGTTTTTTTTTTATTAATTTTTATAATACATCTTTAGAATTATATATTATATTATTATATCACTATGATGATACATATTTATTTAAAAACTGGTAGGTATGTAAAATTTGTATTTATTTGTAAGCTAATTAATAAATTCACTTCTTTATCATCTGACATACCAAAATTATCAAAAATGGTACATATTTATAAATAGTTTATATTGAATTTAGATATAAAAACTTTTCGAAACGGAGATATAATAATATTTCCGATAGTCTTTATTCATTTATCATTTATTAGCACAGCCTATAAGTAAATATCATTTCAATAAAGTCATACGATTGATAAAACGTTAACACTCAAATAATTATAATTACAAAATAATTTTAATAGAGAGGTCAATGAGAATTCGTTTTCTGGCTATAGTTCACGCGTACAACTATGGTTAAAAAAAAATGTTTATAGCTCGATACATCTCTCAACAATCCCGCAGGCAAATATTTGATTTTTCATTTCAACCTATAAGTTATAGACTGACAAAATTAAATGTCCCTGTGTAAATTATAATAAATATTATTTTGATTGTTTTGTGTTTAAATATATAGAATTTCATAAATAATGAAAATAAAATTGTAAATATTTTAAATGTAAGCTCAAATTCTCTTTATTTTCTGGAAAATTGAGGAATGAAGTTTATATTAAAAAAAAAAAAATTGTTATTTTATGGCCAATATATATTTATATTTAAGGATATTTTCATTATTACTATTGCCTTTAAACACGTTTGAATATTAAATGTGTTTGTGCAAATGCATAAACTGATTCATTTCAATGTGTTTGTCCTTTGAAATATTAATATTAGTTTTAAGTCAATATAATATTGAAGTGCATTTATGCCATTGATTGTTGTTTAAAACCTAACCTCCTTTTCCTCTCCATTCCCATTATTTAACTACCAATAAAATTCTATCATTAAAATCTTGTTTAAACTGTAGCTGAAATATTTAACTTTAAAGAATTATTTTATAATATCTTCGAATTACCTAAAGTTCAAATGCAAGTTTAAAACGAATGTATAATATAATTATGATAAAATATAGATAAGAAAATAAATGAAGAAAAAAAAAACAAAAAAAAACAAAACAAAAAAATAGGTGTGCGTGTGTGTGTATGATGACAAAAAGGGTCACAAGAATATTGGGAAAGAAAATCGCGCAGATATTAAATATTGAATTATGAATTATAGCCCAATTACTCTGCGATCAGGTAATATAAATAAATGCTATAATTAAAAAAAAAAAAAAATAAAAATGATAACACATGCATTATATTTAATTGTCAAACAGTATATAATATTAATTTATTTTTATCTGTCAACTAAGAATTAGAATGAAAAGTATTCATCTCAAACTAAGGTTGCATAAAAAGCGTAAATTATAATACGTGTGTATACTTATAGTATGGTTCCGCACGAAATCCCAAGCAATCGTAATATTCCAATAAAAAAAAAAAAAAATGTATTCTAATATATGTACGAGTATACCTATAATATTCTATATTTGACAAACATATAAATTATAAACTCGAAAATCATTATCTTAATAATAATTAATATTTATTAATTCAATTTTTTTTTTCAAAATAATAAATAGCCAATAAATACTTAGAAATGTTAATGAAATGTAAAAAAAAAAACAAACACATATTTAATAATTTCACACACGAGTAGCAGCAACTTTTATTTCAAAGTTAAAGTAATGCGATTTCACTCCCAACTCAATGACATTGTTCCAATGCATAATTTTATAGAAGATATTTATGACTGAATAAAACTAATTCACATTAGAAAATTTATAGATACTTTCCGTTTTCAAAATTATGCAAATTTCGTTAATCGATATACAAAATGTGATTCCGTTTACGATTAATACTTTTCATTATAATCACGTTTGGCCAGACTCCTTATTGCAATGGTAACAATTTTTAGACGTAAAATTAAGAATGTTTCAATTGTTCTGTAACATATTCCAGAATATATTATATCAATGTTAAATGAACACAAATCCATTGTAGGCACTATATATAGCTATAAGCCTAAAGCCTTATCACGATGGACGAGTTATTTAATTTTTCTTTATCCTGGGAACAAATTGATATTAAATTCTTTCTTTCATCTTTTATAAGAATTTTCTATGAGAGTATATTTTTATTACCGTCGAGAATATAATCTCAACTTTTTCACATCTATATAATTTATGAATATAAATAAATATTAATTATGCGCTTATGTTCTTTAAAAATATGCTATCCAGCTTCCGCTAGCTATATTTGTTTGCTTCAATTTCCTATATAAATTGTCAAAATATACTTTACTTATTCATGCTTCATATATTCGAGAATATTATATTTATATTTATAATGTGTTTACCGATAGTGATGAGTCGTGTGTAAATGTGCATATGTGCGATGTATATTAATATAATTATTTATTGAAAATAATGAAATTAATAATAATATTAAATAAAAAATTACGCGCACGCACGGTAAAAACTATTTTGACATTATTTATCATAATTAATTAAAAAAAAATTATTGAATAAAAAAAAAAAATTAATCATCTTAAAAAAGTAATATAATAAAAATATGTAAGATATTTGTGCAATACAAACAAAATTAAGAAAAAAAATAAAAATAAAAAAGAAATCTTTACGTAAATTTATTGAAAGTTCCAATAAATAAGAATTTAAAAAAACAATAAACAAAAAAGTATATGTTTGTGTATATTTATATTTCTTTATTTGTATTATTATTTATATTGGTAAGTAAAAGTGTATGTACTTACTTATTATATTTATAATTATTATTTTATTTATAGTACATAAATACACGGATTTTTTTTCTGTTTTCATTATTCAGCTGTTGTTAGTTAGGTTTAGGTCCCAAGTAACACGATCAAATGATTGTAATATCATATTTCACCTTTTTCCTGATTTGTTCCATTTTCATTTCGGTTATGGTTTTATTTTTACACTTTTTATGGTTTTTTTTCTTCAAAGTTGCATTTCTCGGGTTCGATACTGATACTTATTAATAAATTTTTAATAACCGTTATTATCAAAACTTTTCGGATATTAATTATTGCATGATTGAATCACATACACTCATGAGTGCGAACACATTTGGTATGTTCTAAAATAATTGCATAGAAGATGTGGCGTTTTAGAGTAGTTAATAGGGACAAAAAAAGGGGTACTTTTCTGGACTAATTCACAAAAGCAAGAAACTTGGCCTACATGTTGAGGGTGATTTGTTCCAAAAAGTCCTGGAGGATACATGTTGCGCAACGGAAGTTATTTAAAAATGAATATCTCAGCTCAGGGACCAACTAGATCTCTAAAATTGGAACCAATTTTCAGAAATACCAAAAATTTCTAACAATCAACCATCTAATAGGCTTTTTAAGGCCTTAAAAAGCCTAAATTCTCGGGAAATTGATTTTTTGGTCGGAAAATACATGAGTTTCAAACATTTCCCGAATTTTCCGATTTTCCAAAAACTCACCATCGTGTTCGGCGTCTAATTTTACTTAGGAGAGGACTCTAACATACCTAAAAAAGTTATGATAAACTGACAATAAAAATCAATTCGGTGGTCAAATCATCGTGAAAATCCTCAAAAGGCATCATTTCCACGAAACAATTTTCTTCATAAAAACGGTCAAAAGAATCTCATCGAAAATTATTGTGGAGTTGCCAAACTTTCAACTATTCCGAAACTACTAGAAAGTATAATAGCTAAGTACATATATTTATTTATCACCTATAATTTCACTCAATCAACATGGATTTTTAAAAGGAAGATCAACTACAACAAGTTGAATTCACATCAAACGTAATTAAAATAATGGAATCTGGTTACCTAGTCGATACGGTGTACACTTACTTCAGCAAAGCATTTGACAAAGTACTTATGTGTGAAGATTTTATTATATAAATTAATTAGATACGGACTTAATAAGAAATTAGTAAGTTGGATTCAATCTTATTTTTTGAATCGTACACAAAATGTTGAAAGTCGTCAATTCATTTCCAAAGACATATTGGTAACATCTGGAGTTGGACAAGAAAATCACTTAGGCCCTAAACTTTTTATTACTTATATTAATGACATCATATTATTTATCAAACGTTCTGACCTGTTAGCTTTCGCCGATGATGTAAAATTGTATCGTACTATTAAAAATATGTTTGATAGTAAACTTATCCAAGCTAATATCACATCAATTGTTGACTGGTGTGAAAATAACAGGATCCAACTTAATATCGATAAATAATGTACAACAATCAGGGCCCTGTTTCATAAAAGTTACTATAAGTAAATAATAATTACAAGCTACAAGTTAGAAGTCGGAGACTTAATGTTTACAAGTTACAAGTGTGCATTTCATAAAACTGACTTGTGGTAAGTGACAAGTTACAAGTAGAGAAACTACAAGTAACAAGTACTTTTGACGAGCTACAAGTACATTTTTAATATATTTCGTTTCGTAAAAGTTAAGTTTTTACAAGTACTTGTCAAAATTTTTGTACTTGTTACTTCTACTTTTTTATGAAACGATAACTTGTAAGGAAATATTTATAAATTGACAAGTTGTCGCTAATTTTGACACATTGTCACTTTTATGAAACAGGGCCCAGCTTTAGTAGAAAAAGTATTAACTATCAATATTCACTACCGCTCAACATAATATTATAGTTTAGTTAAAGTTGGTTAATAAATTCAAAAGATATGAGTGTTTATAATTTATAACCGGTAATTTTTATTTCCGGAATTTTTATATGGCTATAACTTCTGCATCCCTGGAACGATTTTGGGAGTTATCAGTTAGAGGATTTAAAAGTTATGGACAGTTCAAACAAAAATGTTAAAACGGCCATAACTTTTAAACCCCTCTTACGATATCGGAAAAAAGTGTCTGTGTTGTACTACTTTAGTAGGACTACAATCTGAGAAAGTTTGCTTGTATTTGTTAAAAATTTTGAATCTCAAGGATTAAGCAATTTTCATTAATTGGGAAAACCACCTTGCAAAATGTCAAACCACCAGGTTTATATGTTTAAAAGATATTTCACCAAGCTTTCAAACGAGTATAACATCAACTCTTTTAATTCACTGGTTCTCAATATATTCAAGAAATTATATATCAATTGCAGCTGTATTCAGACTTTTGAACGGTAGTGTACATATAATATTAATTGGTTGACAAATTCAATAGTGGACCTCGGAGTTACCCTCGATTCAAAAATGATCGTTCATTATTATTTATTACACATTTCCAGAGCCATGTCAATGCTGGGTTTTATTATGAGAATGGGCCGTGAACTTGACGACCCATACGTAATAAAAATACTATATTGCTCATACGTTCGATCCATACTCGAATACGCGTCTGTAGTATGGAACCCGTATTACTCAACACATATCACAAGAATCGAATCTATACAAAAAAAAATTCTGTTATTTGCATTACGAAAATTGAGATGGATACAGTTACGATCATATGAAAATAAATTATTACTGATTATACCTTGTGAACCTTCGAAACATGGAGATTAGTGGCATGCGCCATCTTTATCTACAAATTATTAACAAATAAAATTGATTCGCCTAAATTACTGCAGTCAATTAATATCAACATTCCTGATAGCCGTCTACGTAGTCAACCGTTTTTGTATATTGACTTACATAGAAACCAACTTTTGGAAAATTTGAACCAATGAATGCGATGAATAAATTTTTTAATAAATGTTACCACGTAACTCATCAGTCGAATCATTGAAAATAGCATTTAATAATTTTTTAAAAAATGACAACTGCTTAACAGTTGTTTAATTTACAATATTTAATTTTAACGTATTATACTTATATTTATTTAAATTTAAATGATACATTTTTAAATTTAAGTTATCATATTTTGTACCATTATATTTATAATCTAAAAATGTATATGTATATTTATAGAATAGCCTTAGGTTTTTACTGCTGGCAAAAAATAAATAAATGGATTGGTACACGACTTTATTTTTGTGAAAAAAAGAAGTAAATATACCCGTTTTCCAAAAAGGTGGAAAACTTGCCCGAATTTCCAAAATTGCACAAAAAAAAATGCAAAGCCAATATTTAATTTTTTTCAAAATTTGAGCATATAATTCCGATATAAATAAAATGGAAAAATTTATCAAAAATGTAGAAAAGTACATTAATTACAATATTTTTATAGCTTTCAAATTGATATTGATACTTATGTAATTTAATATGTAATTTTACTCTTTAAGTCGTAATCTTCAAAGTAAAAAGCATATTTTGCGCAAATAGGGGTAGGGAAACGTGGAAGTAAGTAAAAATAGAGCGTTTGTGATACCAAAGAAAGCCGCATCTGACGAAATCGCATTGCAAATTGCAATAACTTTGCCATCTAGTTATCAAAAAAATAAATAAAAATTACTAATAATAAAGAACTTAGAAACAATTAATAACTCATTTCTATTTTGTTTTCTTGCCTACTACGTTCTTATATCAGGTGCTTCAATTCAAAATGAATACATATGACGTGCAAGCCATATAATATAATTATGTACATGAATTATAAATTCATTTTGAAACATGTGTTGTGGCGCGAATATAGAATAGTAGGCATTTTAAATATTTTATAAAATAAACGATATATAGTTATCCCAATAAGCAAAAATACAATAAATACCACTGAATATAAGTCAATTTAGGATGCGGTCGCGGTAGTTTTTATAGATAAATTTGGTTTAATTTAAACTGATTTCAACTTTAAACAGAGTTCGAAGTACAATTGATAAAATGGTCCTAATTGTACCACTTACAATAGTATATTTACATATGTATTACGAACTCAGCTTCAGAATTTGAGCAAAGTAAGGATATTCTGGTAATGGTAGATTTTCCAACAAATTCAATACGCCATTATATTAAAAAAAAATTATATCAGAGTTATAACTAAATGTAGACGTAGTAATTTCTTTGCGAATTAATGCTTAATTAATTCATGTTTAACGATTGTAATTTATAATCTTCTATATTTTTAATTTAATTTAGTTTTATTTATTCAATATTCATACGTTGTTTATCCGTACGTCTCTTCCACCTGGATAAAAAAATATATATATGGTCTGATCCTGATCCAATAATGGTTGCAATTTATATAATTAGCCTTTCATTTAGAAGATTATAAAATAATTCAAGATTTTATATTTAAAAAAAAAAATTCCTACAATAATTTATCATTTTGGGTTTCTAGATAAATCCGACTGTTCTTGTGAATTTATTTTTCATAGTACATTAAGGCATAAGAGAAATTACC
The DNA here is from genome assembly GCA_011634745.2 of Catotricha subobsoleta. NCBI lineage: Eukaryota > Metazoa > Arthropoda > Insecta > Diptera > Cecidomyiidae > Catotricha > Catotricha subobsoleta. The sequence continues at coordinate 1,690 of JAABKK020048124.1, read as the reverse complement.
AAAAAAGTTTTCTTTTTTTGTTATAGATGAATGTCGTTGGCCACTTGGATAGTGCTGTGACGCTACATAATATTTTATTATAAATGTTTTTCAATTCCATTTCCACATTATTATTTAATTTTAGTACCTAATGCGATTGTACTTTTTGAAAAACTATTATGCCTTTTTACTTATAAATATAATCATTTGCCCATTTTCCTTTTAATATTCCCATTTAAATGAGTGCCTATTTTAAATAGGCTGCTATATAACATTCAGTAAAAAAAAAACATTTTGTTCAGTTAAAATATTAAATGATTGGTAACAGAAAAAACACACATTAAAAACCACAATTATTTACAGACGGCCCTAAAAAAAGGGTGAACATCTATCATAATGAAGGAAAGCCTTCTGAAACCTTTGACTAAGACAACACGTGATATTTATCGACTTTTAGCCGTTTTCACTAAACAAAATGATTTGATTTACTGATCAAATTATTTATTGCGTCTTAAATACCGACTATTTCAATAACAAAATATTCGAAATTTAATGTAAATCAATAAATATAACAAAAATCTTAAAATGTAGATATCTCGAGAAAATGATCAGGTACGATTTCCGTGAAAACACTTTCCTATGCCTTTAATGATAGGGAATAAAGTAGAGAAGTACGTTTTTGTTGGCATTTTCATAAAACCTATCGTCGCTTCAAGCTTAGTGTGAGTGACGGATTAACCCTTGTGCACATGGTGCAATTGCCGGGAGCCCCCGCGGTGATATTATTTTTTATAAGTACAGGATTCGTTATTATTATTTTTTTTTTAAATAAATAAATTTTGGAGTCAATCTGTAATAATTTTCAGTTCGTAAAAACTGTTTTTCCTAAAAAGGGCCCCAAAATGTGGAAGAATTTTATATGTGAAGCACCTTAAATGCACAATTTACGAAAATCATCGACAGCTTACGAGAATCTTCCTTGTCTTATAAAAGTCTTCCAGAAATTACGAAATTCTTCCACATCTTACGAAAATCTTCCATATCTTATAAAAAAAATTCCACACCTTACCAAAATCTTGCACATCTTACGAAGATCTTCCACATCTTATAAAAAATTTCCACATCTTATAAAAATCTTCCACACTTTATGAAAGATATTTATAACATTTTCATGTAGAAGATTTTTCTCTGGCAGAAAAGTTTCATATTTAATCATGTCAATCACCGGGAAAGTATCACAAATATAAAATAATTTGTAAGCGGAGAGTCGCACAGAAAATTTAACCATGATGGATCCCTACTTATTTTCGTAGACGTATCCAATGGCATGTATAATGTTTTCCCCCGCTAGAGCTCCATTTTTAAACACCACTACTCACTAGTGTAAATATTGTCGTATCGAAATATTACACTAAACATTTTTGTAAGATATATCTAAGAAGGTTTGAAATATATGGCAAAGTTTTCATCTTTGAAAAAAATTGGGGGTCGCTCATAGATAAATTTCCTGCTTAGAAGTTATTTCACACTTCACAGTTATTTTCACTCTTTTAAATGGTGGTATAAATAAGTTTTATAAAACTAGAGGGGCAAAATTAAATTATTCTAATTATTCCAATTGAAAGGAGAGTATAATCAGCTATATAAGCTCTTGTATATTAATTAAATCATTAGTCTGGTATTTCATCTTTTGCACAAAGGTTTTATACCA
>JAABKK020048113.1:0-12118 GCA_011634745.2 Catotricha subobsoleta | reverse complement strand
ATAAAAAATGCATTGCATTATCGAGCACTGTTGTTGCTGCATGTGCCCAATAAAATTGAAAATAACTCGAGAAGTGTGCTTTTTAGACAAAAAACTTTTTTAATATTTTGTTTAGTTTATTTAATAACCTTTCCAACTAGTCTACAAACGTTAAGATTAGGTAAGATTTGTAGAAGTTGTGAGCATTTCAAATGTGTCCTAATCTGACTTCAAATGGCAGTAACTCCGAAAATACTCCGAATTCGGAAAACGCCCCAGAAGTTTGCACCTTTTGTTATGAGACACCCTGTATATTTTCACGAGCACAAAATTCTGTGTCTAAATTCTAAGAAAAAAATGGAATGAACAAAAAAAACCTTTTTTTTTTTAAATTAATATTTTTTGCGTTTTCTTTGTTTTTTAGCAGCTTGTTTTATAGATACGATTAATATTAATATCTCAATATCTCAATTTATGATTAATATTTTTTAATAAATGAGAATAGTTACCTACACAACGCAACAGCTGGCAGGTTTTATCGTGAAGCACTCACCTTAAAATTAGAAGTTTTTCATAATGGAGACGCTAAAATGTGGTGAAATTATAAGTAAACTATTTGTCGTATGAGGTCGCTTAATTATTATTATTATTATCTGTGTAAAACATATGACTTGACATTTATTCGTTTTAATTATCTATTTTTATTTATTAAAATCTTCGCAGTTCAGTCTGCAGTGAGGAATTTTCAAAACAAGATAGAATTTAAATAATTCTTAACTACTTTGTGTATATCGTCTAAAATTTTGCAATGAAAGGAGTAGTAATATTAAAATCAGAAAGTGAAAGTTCGGACAGTTACACCTGTCTTTTAAGGGAAAATAATTTTCAACCATTATTTGTACCAACTTTGGAGTTTCGGTTTAAAAATTTGGATAAGCTCAAGGACAAATTATTAAAGCCAGACGCATTTTCTGGCATCATTTTTACTAGTCCAAGAAGTGTTGAAGCATGTGAACAAGCGTTGAATGATGTTGGCACCAAAATCGATGAAAATTGGAGCACGTTACATAATTATTGTGTCGGTGAGGTAACGCACAACCTAATTCATGTTGCTCTAGATTTAAATGCAAGAGGTAAACATACGGGCAACGCAAATAATTTGGCCGAATTTATATTTGAGAGTTTAGAAGGTAATCGTTTGGAGAATCCGTTTTTATTTCCATGTGGTAATTTGCGACAAGATACGCTTCAGTTAAAATTATTGGACTATGGTTATTTTTTGGATGCTGTTGAAGTATATGAAACTGTTGCGCATAGCGATTTAGAAGCAAATCTAAGACAAGCTCTAATTGATGATCATGCTGAGTATATTGCATTTTTTAGTCCATCAGGAGTGAATTATACAAATGAAATATTAAAGAAAATGGAAATTGACTTGTCCAATTATAAATTAATTGCTATCGGTCCAAGTACTAGAAAATGTTTAGAAACTAATGGATTCGAAGTGTATAAAACTGCTGAGAAACCATCAGTTGAGTACTTAGTTAAAGCACTGTTAGGATCATAATTTTTGTTATTGTGTTTTGTTTAAGAGCAAAAAAATCAAATATATTTATTGCATGAAATGTGATTAAAAAGTTATTTTTTTTTGCACGTAACCTTTTTATATTCGAATTGTTTCAGTGAGATTTTCACAAAAAGACTACCCAATATCATACTTAATACTGGACATCATTCTGAGTATAAAACATAAATGCTCATTTCGTTTCGAAAGATTTACAGAATCATTTATATAACCATTCAAAGAGAATTAATTAATTAATTAATCTATTATGCATAAATTAATCAAATTACTTTTAATTTATATAATTTATTGAATTTAGAACAGTTAGATTTACTTTTAATAAAAAATAAACAATTGTTTTATTTTTGTTATGACTTTAAATAAAGAATTTATTGGAATGTTTTCATTTATTTGCTTTTTATGCTTTTAATTACGCTCACAATTTTTGAATTACGACATTGAATCATCTTTGCTATTGACTCGTATTTTAGGTCTGCTTCTGGAATAACGAACAGATTATTTTTTTTGTTAACAATAACTAAATTTTGAAGTTACAATTTACTAATTCGGATTATTACAAACCTTGGTGAAGACGTATTCGAATTACTGAATGACATTTCATCTTCAGGAAAGAAAACTTTTTGATGATTTTGCGGTTCTAAAGTTTTATAAATGAATGAAAAATGTGTTATATATTATTACTTTCAGGAACCATTTAACTTAACACATTTATTTCAACATTTTTTTTTTATATATATATAAAATGCTCACCATTAAAATCAATAATATCTGGTTGAAATGGTACTTCAACACCTTCTTTTTCCTTGCCATGAAAATGTTGTTTGCTTTCTAAGTGCATTGGCTGTTCTAAAGATGATCGGCGTTTAAAATCACAACGATTAAATGAAATCGGTTGATGTACATAATCTACTCAATGCAGATAATGTTTCTATTTATTGATTGTCTACATTCTATATTAATAATTTTTACTTGCCATACGGTAATCCAGTTCCTGATGCATGTGTTGGTATATCATTTGGAAATAAAGTGGGTACAATTTGATGTGGTGATGGAAACATTGAAATATCCATATCAGATTGATGTTTAAAAATTGTTTGTTGATCGTCAACACTTTTCCAACTCATACGACGATAATCTTGGAAGAAATCAATTTTCCAAATACAATACAAAACTACTAAAAATGCCAGGATCACTGCTAAACTTATTGCTGTCCACAAAAGAAGTATTGTTTCACCATCAGGTAATGTAAATTCCTTTTTTTTTTTTTTTGAAAAATTTGTATTAGTAAATTTTATAAAATAAAAAGAAACGTATTTTGAAAAATCAATTGTACTTGCTTTGATACCATTTTCAGCAAATTCAGCTTTTCCATAAATGATCCACATTTGCCGCAAATGCTCTGAACTTAATTCATTTTCACCATCTATTTCAGGATTTTCAAATTCGTTAAGTGTTGATACATTCGTACTAGATTCAGTAGTTACACTAATATCACCGGATGGCAATTCAATAAGTCGTACTTTTTCGGTATCTACACTCCACAAAGGAATGGCTAATTCAATTTTTACGCAATTTTCATAATTTGGCCAAGTACTTGTGCAATTATGAATGTCTACAAATGTGACATTTTCAGGGCTAAAACATAAATTTAATATATATTATTCTGTAAAATTCAGTATGTTCAAATGAAGTTATGTTATATTTTATAGGCACACCTGCACTTTTCAACTGAAATATTTGATGAAGAAATAAACTTATTAGCACTATCGGATAGCAAGTGTCGAAATCTTGTCCATGTTTCAACCGTTTTATTTTTTTGTGGAATTTCCAATAAAATTTGTATAGTTTGTAGTTCTGCTATCGGAATAGTATCATTTTCATAGGATTCGGTAGTAGAAACATTTATATCACCTAAAAAATAATAAATGAATAAGATTAAAACAGTATTAACTATTCAATTTCAAAGGCCGTATCAAATTTCATGAATGTAATAAATTTATTTCCGATTCATTTCATTCTTCATATGTATTTTTAAATACATTCTCCTGCATATAATTCTCGAAATAACAATAACTTAATTAAAATTTATGAAATTTGAGCCCGCCAGCCGCCAGTTTTAGACTATTTAAAAAGAAAAGGCTTACCAAAAGCCTTATAAGTCAATACAAATCCTTTAAATTTGTTGGCTGGATTATTAGAAATTTGAAAATATATAAATAATTCATTGGTGTCCACAATTTTGAATTTCTGAGTATTATTTTGAGAAATAGGTCCAACAATTTTCACCGACTTTTTATCATCAGTTTCACTAAACCCTAAAAAACCAAATACTTTTAAACTTCGATACGATAAAAAGAAATTACATTAAATGATACTGACCTCCTCTCAAGTATAAAAAATCTGAAAAAGGATTCACGTCAACAAGATGAACAATAACTTCAATACCACTGCCGCCGTCAACATTTATTCTAAAAAAAAAAACAAAAAATGTGAAATAGAAAAAGTGAAAAATCATCTATTTTAAGAGTACAATATCTAATAAGCAATATGCAAACATACTTCCACGTCTTATTCATGTTATCCATATTTGGAGGTGAAGTGATTGATACTGCATCAGGATTATCATTTAAAAACTGCAATAAATACTCATTAAATGTCTCGTTAGTTTTTACTGAACTATACTGTCGTTCATCATATAGCGATTGTATTTGATCAGTGTGGTCAATTTTATAAGTGAAATAATTAGTTTTATTTTGAATTTGTATAATATCTGTGTTATTGATGAGACTCGGTGTTTCTTGGGTTATAGTGACATTAAACTTGGCATTGTCAATATCATGCGTATCATCTACACTAAAATTATCAGCCACACTATTTGTTACATTATTAATTGGATCTGATTTGGAAACAGTTGGTTGACCTAAAAAATGAAAAAAAAAAAATTGCAATGAATAAAATATTTTATATATTTGAATGGGCAAATATCCAAAATCTTTGAAGATTAAGCAAAGCAATAGTATTAAAATCATATAAACATTGCTTTATTGCAGCGATCTAAATAAAGAAAAAATAATTTAAATATTAATTCTATTGTTTTGATATTATGTCAATATTTGTGAACTGGGTATATTTGCCACAAGATATTTTTCCTAGAAATAATAGATATGAGTTACAACGACGCAATATATTATCACTTGATTGTCATATATGAACGTGTATTTTAAAAATTGTATTTACTTTAATTATTGTGTCGAGATTAATAACACTGGAACTTATGCATATATAGATTTTTTTTCTGATTCTTTGCATAAATAATATCAATAACGTGTTTGGCAATTGCAACAATACAGTATTTATTAATATGATTTAATAAAAATTTATAGCACTTCCACTTACCGAATAGAGTAATCAAAGCGAATAAACTGATTACAAATCTTTTCATATTTATTTCTTTAAATGCACGAAATATATTCTATTATTTTCTTTCAATTCAATTTAATTTCATTTAATTAAATAAAAAAAAGAAATTAATTATTTTGATCATGTAAAAGGTAAAACACAATTTAATCGAAAAAATATATATATATACATATATAAAACACTACAAATATTCTATTAAATATTATGAAGAGGTACAAAGTGAGTCATCACTAATGGCGATTATCACCAACAGAATATAGGTATCGTTTTTATTATATTATTGTGTGATAATTTTAATATTGCAACTGATAAGATAATATTTTTTTTTTTTTTTGTAAAATACAGAATGTTTGCTACTCAGTTAAATATATAGTTTATATAAAGCTATACTTATTGTCTATAGACGATTTGGAGTATGTAGAGATATCCCAATGAATATAGTTGAAACATAATGAATCTGGAATATTCCATTTTATTGCATATTGAATTATTTGAAGTTAGGAATAATATTTCTCCACTGCAGTTTTTGTATGTGAGCTGAAAAAATAGATCTTCTTCTAAAATTTGTGTATTGTATGAGCAAAAAACAAGCCGCCAATGGATTGGTATTTGCTATTTGGTATACCACTTTATTTTTCGTTAACATACATAACTTTTTGTAAATCCATGTCTCTTGAAAATATATAAGCTTTGGTTGCGATACGCTTACTTAATCCTGAGAAAATCAGCTGCCAATGGATGGTACACAACTTCTTTTTTGTTAAAAAATATTTTTAAAAAATTCTCTATCTTTAGGAAATTATGGTCATTGATCTTGTAATTGATGCACAATATTCTAATCGTGAAAATTTGCAATAAACAAAAAAAATAAATTCTTGACCTTCCACCACAAATTTGGATCCCTCGACCCAAAAACTAAATATTTCAAAACCAAAACAAATATATTTTCAGGAAAACAAAACTGTTAGTCTTTTTGTATATTCAAAATTAAATAAAAGGTCTTCTAGAGTTTTTATATTCTATGAGCTCTAAAAAGATCTATTTATCTCGACTGCAGTTTCTTGTAAATAAAAAAAGGTAAGTAAAGTGATAAACTATAAATATAGCATGAAAATGTTCACCCTAAATTACTCACAACATACGCAATCCCCATAAGACTAAATAATATTGTCATATAGTTGAATAGAAATACTTATTTACTTAAAATGTGAATCTTTGTTAGTCGCCAGTTTATTATTATTATTTGCGTAGGAGAAGAATGTAGGCCATTTTATTAATAAATTAAAAAAATAAAAATATTCAAGGTTGTAAATGTGAACGAAGTTTGCCGTATTGGTTTAAAATTTATGATTTTGTATATTTGATGTCATTTGATTTGTTTATCTTCAGATTCTAAACCGTTAATTTACATATTAACATTAATCATAGATACTAAAATATCTTATTTTTTATAAATAAATTAATTTTAGCACTTCGGGCTAATAATAATTTTATTAATATTAATAAAGAATTCACAGAATATAAAAGTGTGTATCTGTCTGTATATATGCGTTACTTCTACGAGATTTCCATTGATAGAATTGTTTTGTTTTTACTTTCAAATTAGTTACCTCTGGAAATTCTTTTTTTGCTTTATAACCTCTGAAAATGATTTCCATAGACATATATGACTACCGGACATATTTTTATGTTTATTAATTGCTATTCCGAATTTGAAAATTTTAACCAATTTTCCACGATGTTAATCTAATCGTTGTTGGACTTGTCGTTTTCTGTCTCTGAAATGAAAATAAGAAAAAACAAAGAATCAAAACTTAAATAAAACTTTAGTCTGGAAGAATTTAGAATTTGATTAGAATGTGAAAAAAAAAAACATTTTTTTATTCTAATTATTTTTGTCATTAAATTTAACTAAACCTATTACTATTCCTTTTATTCAGGTAGATAATAATGTCAAAATTAACGTGTACAATTTCCAACCATATAATGAATGGATTACTGAATGAAATAAGTTTCAAGTATTGCAGCGCAGTTTTGCTAGATATATAATTTTATTTAGTAAAACATAATAAAAAAAATTATCTTATCTGATATTGCAGCTGTTGAATTGAGGTGGATGTGCTCTTCTTATTGACGATGATGATTATTCTGAAAATAACGGAGAAGCAAAAAGAAAATTTAACAATAAATTACACAAAATTCGTAAGCGGATCTGTCAAAACAATTGAAACATGAGTAATTTCGAGAAATCTATTCTGCCAGCCTCATAATTTATTAACCTTTTATTTTTTAATCAGTTGATAATAGAGTAAAAATTAAATAACTAAACTAACTAAATAGAATGAAATTATCATAAATAATACATTATTAAAACCAACGATCGAGACGAGAACCGTAATATGAAAAGTGATCTATAAATAAAATTATGATTTTATGTAAAATAACACATATACTGTACCTATGATATATAATTATATACGTAATGCTACGAACTTAAATCATCAGCTCTATGTCTTTGGCAGCACCTGGAGTTTGTTCCTGATTTAGTCTAAAGACTCCGTATGATCTCCCAATTTATTCTGGCGTAGTTTTCTTCGAAAATTGGTGTTACGCTGGATGGGGTTGGTGGAGACATAATTTATGTACTGGAGCCTCTATCAATTTTTTTTTTATTTTGGCTAAATGCTTATAGATGTCTCTGTAAATGACCTAAAAAATCATTAATTTTAATTTGTTCTGTTCAATTGCCCTATGAATATGAAATATTGAGAAATGTTAGTAAATCATTTAGTATTTGATAGCAATAAATTTATTATCTATACACATTCTGTCAGCGAATTGTAGAGATAAATTTTTGAATTTTTGAATGTATGCAGCTATACTATAAAATAATAAGTACATATATATTTATTCAAGTCAAATTTAAGAAGTTATTTGTTTTTTCATAAACAAATCCCTCTTACTGTAAAGTAGATACAAAACTGAATTTTTATTGCAAAATTCAAAAATAATGGTCTTCAATATGATCTATTAAATAAAAATTTAATTGAAAAATTAATTATTGATATTATTTTGATAATTTAGTTTATATTTAATGAACATCTTATATTCAGTTCATATGTATTAGGAAAATTAAAGAAAATATGCACAATAATAAGTGATTTGATACAGGAACATCTTAAAAGTCTAAAATTAAAAAAACCACATCATTGGTTTTCCTTATGTTACAATAAATTTTAAAGTTATAAATATTTCGATTTAATATTCATTATCAGCTGTCTATTTACGATTGAAAATGTTAACTTCAATTATACAATAACAATAATATATAATATTATGTATAATTAATTTCACATACATTTTGTGAAAAGCTAGACTATATTGCATCAGTGCAGAGTGCACTGCATGGATAGGAATACACATGTTTTGATAGCCATATCCACTCATATCCACGAACATTGAAATCCGTTTTGCGGTATCCATAACCATGGATTTAGATGTTCATAAAATATCCACGGATTTGGATATCCAACAAATATGCACGCACACTCGTGGATATATGTGAAATATCCATGGATTAATTTATCCGCAAATTTTAATTGAAAAAAAAAACTAAATTGACTTATATGCGTATACCTTACATTTGTTATTTTTTTTACAAATTTGTGAAAAAAATGAACAAACAAATAATAATGTAGTTTTTATTTCAATTGAAAATTTACGAACATTATGTTTGGATACGGTTAGATAGATGTTTATGTCCGCATTTATCCGCAATTTATGTATGGATACGAATAAATTTTGCATATTTCTATCTGATATCCACACTTATCCGTCGATACAAATAATTGTGGATATCCATGTATACGACTCACGACTCTCCCATGCAGTGCTTTGTAATTGGAACATTAAGACAGCATAAATAAGCGAGAGGAAATTATATTGAAGAAACCAAAAAAAATAAAAAATCGAGAAACAAAAATCAATATGAAATGCAAAAGCATGAATAAAAAAATAGAAAAATAATTTATATATAATATATATTTTTTTGTTTTACTGTTCTTTATATTTATTCAATTTAATTGAATGTAGCATCAAATTGTCGTAGGTAGGTATATATTCTCAATCCTTAATAAACATCTATAAGTATTTGGACAGAAGAAATTAATGAAGAAAAGTTAGGAGCCACATGTAGCGAAAAACCAATTTTCCAAGAGAACCAGACCAAAATAAAACGAGAACAAATTTTCTACACTGATCCCAATTCCCGATTCAAAATAAATTCTGCAATTTGCTTAAAGCCGGTAACATGGAGCTAAAAATCACCCACATTTTTTTTTAAATTTAATTGTTTAAAAATGTTCGAATGTTTTTTTTTCCCTATTTAATATAAGCGAATATATTTGAATAATAAAATAAGTGCGGCAAAGAATTCACTATTATTTTGAATAATATTAATGTTACATGTATAAAAAAAAAACAATTTGGAAAATATTGAATACAAGTGTAACTATATAACTATTTCATGAGGTGTTTCTGTTTATTTATATTATGATCAGTGTGTCATAAAATGAACGTTTCAAAAACTAAAAAAGAATTTAATTTCAAATCAAATTGTGAAATAATCTTTAATGCTATATCATCTGTTAATGAGATACTTAATAATAGGGTGAAATCATTTTTTTTTCTTCTTATTTTCTACCCCGTTTTATTTGAAAATAATGTTGATTTTCAATGTCTGCACCTCTAAAGCTGTAAAAGTAGTTTTTAATATATTATTAAATAATTTTTATTTTTTATATTTTTAGTTTTGTCATTGCCTTTCAAATTGTTAATTTGCAGTTATGAAATTTTGTAAATTCGAGATTTCTATTGTTTGTAAAAATGCAATAAATTATTTTCTGTTTAAAAAAAAAAAAAAAATCGATTATATGTAACGAAAATTTTTTACAGTATTTTAAATTTAAATATTAGCAAAAGACCTTTTTGCGAATTGTATCCACATCGAAGATCTTATTTATTTTTAAAACTTCTTATACAAGTTGACCTGGAAAACAAACGCCATCAAAATAAGTAATGAATCTAAAGTCTATTTCTAAGTAAAGATCGATATTAGGGCACCCACGAAAACTCTTTTTTTCGAATTTTCTAGGTTACCGGGTAAATTCTCGTGTATTCAGATGTAAAACGCTTAAGTATTTTTTATGAAGTCATTTGATACAAGTTTGATGGTCGCCCAAGGGCTTTGATGTTTTGTATGAAATCGGAGGAAATAATGTATGAAAAAGTACATGCCTATACCAAATCTTCGAAAACTTTAGGAACCACTGATTTAATTTAAATCATTTTTTACAGATGTTCAATTTAGGGGTCCATCTACAAAAAAAATACCTCAATAACCCGAAAAATCTTTTGCTTTTAGTTATTGAGGGTACCTCAAAATGCCCAAAATGCCTAATTTTTAGAATTTTCGACACCCTGAATAACCCAAAAGCTAAATTTTTTTCGGGTTATTGAGGTATTTTTTTGTAGATGGACCCCTAAATTGAACATCTGTAAAAAATAATTTAAATTAAATTAGTGGTTCCTAAAGTTTTCGAAGATTTGGTATAGGCATGTACTTTTTCATACATTATTTCCTCTAACTTCATACAAAACATCAAACTTGTATCAAATGGCTTCAAAAAAAATACTTAAGCGTTTTACATCTAAATACACAAGAATTTATCCGGTAACCTTGAAAATTCGAAAAAAGAGTTTTTGGGTGCCCTAATATGTATAATATAATATAATATTTTGGGTAAAATTCGAAATGATTTTTTTTGAATCGGGTTTAATAACTTTATTGCATTGTTTGTTGTAATTGCCATATTTATTGTGTAGGCATTTGTGAACTAATTGCTGAAAGATACGAATATAAGGTTTAAGTCCTAATATATTAGGTGGACACTATGAAAGTAGTGTGGTGCGAAAAACAAATATAGCGAAAATCAATAGGAACTAGGGTTAACTTTAGTTTCCACAAATACCCAGGGGACCATTGTTGTGTTTTTGCTTGGGCGTCAATATGTCATTGAAGTTGTTTAGATAGAGCTTTTGTGATATACTATAGGTAGTTTTAGAGGGCTAACTATAAAGATGAACCAGATCGGATACAAAATGGCCGACTTATGTATTTAACAGTGTTCGGAATAGATGATATCATCTAGATGAAAAGTTGATCATCTAATCATCTCATCTAGATGATTTAGAAAATCACGTGATCATCTTTCATATTCATCTAGACGAAATCAAATATACGCCATCTCATCTAGATGAATTTTCACGATAGATGATTGAGATGTTTTTTTTAAATTAATTATGTATTTTAAGAGCAAAATATATCTTCATTTTTCTGAAGAAAAAAAAACATTCTAAACTAATTTGCAGTGTTGGCAACATTAACATAAATAATCCACTATATAGGTCAAACTGTTCGCAATCCAAATGTCAGTGCAAAAAATTATATTACATATTTGTATGGGAAAGAGAAGTTTTTCTCAAATATAAATAAAATTAGAAAATTGTTAATAATTAAATTATATTTAAGTATAATACGTTCTGTAAAATTTGTAATTCTTTCCCATAAAAATAATGTAATTTTTTACACTGACATTTGGACTGCGAACAGTTTGACTTTTGTAGTGGATTGTCTTTCTAGATTTAAATTTAATTATTTTTCTAGAATTTGACATAATAAGTTTGATATATTTACAAGATGTTGAATTAATTTATGAACTTTACTATCTATGCGATGTATAATTTATAACTTTATGTAAAAAATACATAAAACTGTTTCGTACTTTATTCATAAATTATGGACTTTTTATATAATTCCTTTCATCTGTCATCTCATACAGCTGAATTTCAGGTTATTATCTTTTATCTTCATGTAGATGATAAACAGATCGAAGTTTTAAAATTATCTAGATGAATTTCAGATGATCAAAAAATATTAGTACATATAATCCAAAAAAAAGTAAAAGGCTTTCTTTTTTTTTTTAACTAAATGAATGTAACATACATATATATTAGGGTGGTTCGTTTCCCAAAAGGTTAAAATTTTCTAGCTCCAAAAGCATTTTTAGATGTGAC
>JAABKK020048102.1:0-12125 GCA_011634745.2 Catotricha subobsoleta | reverse complement strand
ACAGCCCCTTCATATTTTTTTTATGTAAAACTGCATAAGAGACTGTAAGCTTTCGATTAGAGTCATTTATTCCAATATTGCCTTAAATAAGAGTAAAGCGGCACAGTTATTTGTGACCAAAAAAAAAAGATATTTTTGTAGCAAAATAAAAACCACCAAATAGTTAAAGGAATCGAATTACCATACATGCATTTGAAAGCCACTACTTCAAGCTTTTAAATGAATCTAAAGTTGTCTCATTTCTATGCCTGGTTGCTAAGATATTTACACTTGAATTTAAAAAAAAGAGTCGTACGGAGGCTTTTGGACGGTAGTATATATATATATATATTTATATATATATTCAAGGCACGCTTATTCCGCATCCAACGGTGGGTGGATCATTTTTGTCAGTCTACCCAATCCTGAGAAAAGGCGAAATAAAATGATCAAAATCCTTCAACTCAGTCCTGAGAAAATAATGGACATGAACATGAGTACTTTTTTTTAACGCTTATTTAATGAGAAAAATTAGCAAAATGAAAATTAATTGGAAGATAAAATAATGCTAGGATTATTATTTTTCAATGTTTATGAATAAATTAATACTCGCAAAAGTGAAGTTCAAAGTTACCACCCTAAAAAAGAATTATCAGAAGTGAATTACACTAATTTTTTGAGTGAGACCTAAATGTAAATTACATATTTCGACATTAATTTTTGTTTGTTGTTACTTGTATTAGGCTTCTTTACTCCGATCTTTTGTTATCATTTAAGTTAAGTAATTTCTCATAAAAATCACGCTCGCAACTCAATTTATCGATTATATAAAATTCTAAATTATGGGCGCTGAAAAAAGATAGCAATACATAATTAATATTGAAATATGAGCACCTTTAAGGTAGGTACTTATCTAAAAATAATAAACGATATGTAAACGGCATTACATTGACATAAATGTGCTTATTGTTTCTTTTATCTTTTATCTGTGTCTAATATGTGCTTATTGTTTTTTTGTTCTTCAAAAATGTAAATATGAGAGTTAAAAGGAATATATTCGGAGAGATAATCGTGATTTTTTTGATTTTTGATTTAAATCAAAATAACCCTGCACTCCTTATAATTATTGAATATTATAAAATATTAATATAAACATTAAAAATCATTATATAAAAATAGAATGTTGACATTGAACTTATGTTCAATATTATATAAACAAAATAGAATGAATTTATTTGCTTACAGTGCTGAGATGGTGCGATAACTCTAATGGAATATGGTATAATAAACAATACGACATCCGCGGTTGGAGTATACGCGCTATAGCGACATATATAATATAACTACACATATGCATGACTGCGGCATGAGTCATCGATATGCATAATAATACTATATAAAATATATTTTTTAATTATTAAAAGACTGAACAGTTTTAATTTTCTGTACATAATACGAGTATTCCCGAGTTGGATTCGTAATATCGGATGATAGTCTATTAAATTATTAAATTTATGTTACAAACAATTTGTTGGCCGATAGTTCAGAACTGTTTGGTTCACTTATCATATTTATAAATCTTATTTTAATTTTTTTTTTTTTTTTTTTTATTACATATTATTATTATTTAGTTTAATTTTCAATCGGTTAGGATTTGAATTATATTTATATTTCTATATAGGTACATAAAAATATTAAATATAAATATTTATACAGCGGAGGAAGTATTTATAAAGGCACTTATATTTCTTTTAAAATAAAATCTATAAATATGGTTGGAATTATAGCTGTTTGATCATTTTATTATTATTTAGTTCTAAACAGCATATAGTTCATAGCGAAAACAAAATGAATTTGTTCTTAGATATTAAGAAATTAAAAAAAATGTCACAAAAAATATTTTTTATTTAAAAACAACAGGTATATTCGAAATATGTGTTTTGTGTCCATTAACTTTAGTATGTTCATGTTCAAACCATCTACTTGACATAAATCAATTAAATTTTTCAATGCATATTTTGAAATTTAAGGCCATGCCTCTCCAGTTCTCTTTCGTCTTCAAATCCGGAACAAATATTGAATTGGCATTAATTCACATAAGCGCGTCGTGCTATTGTTATCTATTGGTTTTCTAATGTTCTTTAGATCTAGACTTAATAGCAGGACAATTTAAAACCTCAATTTTCTTCTTTAAAAAATAAACTTCTATGTCTTTTCAGTTTTTAATTAAAATGTGCCCCATAAAATCTACGAAAACCATTTTTGATAATTGATAATATCACTCGGATGTTATATTATTCGTTATCCAGAAATTTCTAGTAATTCCATTGGAGCCAATATCCAACCTATAACAATATACCGCTACCACGGCATTTACAGCTCGTCCTCGTGCATATCTCTTCATTTTTGAATAAGGCATACAAAATAATAATTGCAACCAACAGGGTCATCTAGTTATATGTTTTTTTCATTAATACAAATTAAATGTTAGCATTTAAATTTGTCCATAGTTAATATTCCTCTTGGAAAAACATTGTGTTCGTTCTTTGTGGTGATGCTCTATGGCTCTATTTCTCTATTTTGATTCAAAAAAACTATTCCAAATTTCTGGATACCGAATAATATGAACTCTGAGCGATGTTCTCAATTGTTAAAGACGGTTTTAGTACAGTTTCTGGTGCACATTTTGATGAAAACTGATTTTTTCAACGGAACATGCGGCCATTTATACGCCAAAAGTAAGAGAAATTTATTTATAAAGAAGAAAAATGAGGTTTTAAATTGTTCTGCTATTAAGTCGCTAGATCTAAAGAACAATAGAAAACCAATAGATAACAATAGTACGGTGCGCTTATGTGAATTAATGACAATTTAATATTTGTTCCGGATTTGAAGACGAAAGAGAACTGGAGAGGCATGGCCTAAAATTTCAAAAGATGCATAAAATAAATTAATTGAATTATGTCAAATAAGTAGATGGTTTGAACATACTAAAATTAATGGAGACGAAAAAAACACATTACAAATATGCCTGTTCTTTTTAAAAAAAAAAATATTTTTTGCAACTGCCTTTATAATTATTTCCACCAAAGAACGACATTTTATTTATTTTCTTAATATCTAACATTAAATTTATTTTGTTTTCTTTATGAACTATATGTTGTTTAGACAGGGCCGTACCTACTAAGAGGCTCGTGAGGGCTCAGCCAGCTCTAGAGAAATCAAAGCAAAAAAGACAATATTTACAAAAAGAAAAATATTTATATATTTTTTATTTTGGTCGGGGTCGGAAAATAAAAAAACAATTTGTGGAAATAATATTTTTTTCATTTTTCTAATTTGTATTTATTTTACGCTTTGCATACATCAGCGTGCTTTATTTATGCATGTATATTGTATAGTGGTTTTTTCACAACAAATAAACAATAGGCGCTTTCTTTATACCCGAAGAACTGAAGAGTCTTCGGTTCACATAATGACGTTCATCAGTTAATATACGCGGCAGTTGCAGCAGTTTTTGACAGCTCTTCACTTAAGTTGTTCTATTTACAACCGAAGTGATGACGAATTGTCATTTTCTCAAGTGAAGAGCTTCGGTTAAACTGCACAAGCCAAAGCCCTTCGGCAGTTAAAGTGAAGAGTCTTCGTTTCGTTTACTCACGCCGTACCGCCGGCTCGTGAGCAAACTACTGATGAGATGCTCTTCAGTTAAAAAGAACACCCATTTTGATGTGAAGAACTGAAGGACTTCAGTTCTTCGGGTAAATAGAAAGCGCTTAATGAAGGCACAAATATTTGATTTTGTCTCACCATACTGGCAACACTCTTTCCATTTTTATATTTACCGTTATCAGTTATCTTATTTATCTGCTTTGCGTGACGCTTCAATATTTATTTAATTGAAAATGGTTGCCATTTAAATTTTATGAATAAAGCAAAATAAAATGTCTTGTTCCCCTTGTGAAAAAAAATTTGTCATACTCTACCATGGTATGAAATTCATAAAATTCATACCATAAAAGGTATAAAAAGAGACATAATTTTTTTTTCACAAGGGTCTTGTGTTTCCTGTGTTATTAATTAGAAATATGGATAACCATATTAATTAAAAGATTTAAAAATTCGGTCAATTCTTCCGTATCTATACCAAACACAGCAAGTATTTCTAAAAATAAAAGTTTTAACAATAACAAATCGACGACTAAGGTTGAAGATCTATCAGTAATGGGAGAAGTAAAAAGGAGCAATCACGAAGTTGCAATACAAAAGTTTTCCATAAAATAAAGACGGGAGATCTTTTCAATTTAATTGGCTTTTAAAATTTAAATGGATGGAATACTCAGAAAACTTAGATGCCGTCTGTTGCTACCCATGTCGGCAATTCTCAAATTTAATTAGTTCCAAGGACGCTGCATTTACTCTAAGTGGTTATACTAGTTCGAAAGTTGCTCTTCAAAAAAAATAGAGGGTTTCACAGACATGAAACTTCAGATATTCATGCTGAATCAATGTTAAAATGGAGTGAAAAAATGATTTGTGTGATCCAATTTTTGGTAGAAAATGAAATAGCATTACGAGGCAACTGGAACGAACTTAGAAGAACACGCAGAGGACAGTTTATTTCAAAATTTATTTATGTATAAATTATCGAAAGATGCAGAATTGAAATTATGTCAAAGTGCAATGCCGCAAAATGCTTCATATACATCTCCTAAGATTCAAAATGAAATTGTTCAAATTTTAGCCGATTTGGTTCGGGAAGAAATCGTTAAAGATGTTAATTCGGCTGATGTCCCATTTTTTACGCTTTTAGAGGACGGCACAAAGGATAAAAACAACAGAGAAAACATATATCAATTGCCATCAGATAAATTAAAAATGGAAACGCGTATGAGTCGTTGTTAAGTATTGAGACAACTGTCGATTTAGATGCACAAACATTTACTGATATGACATTGCATAATCTTAAAAAATATGGTTTGGACGAAAAGAAAATGTTAGGCCAATGTTATGATGGTGCTAGTGTCATGAGTGGTCATAAAGGCGGCGTGCAAACTTTATTACAGAAAACATTAGATCGTCCCATTCCATATATTCATTGTTTCAACCGTCGGCTTAATTTAGTCGGGCTAAAAGCGATATCCGATATACAATTAGTGAAACAATACTTTGAACAAATTCAATATATTTATTTTTTTTTTCGTCGCCCCAAAGTGCGAGCTTTATATCATGGTAATATTAACGATTAAATACAAAATTAGAAATTATTTACGTTCTTGATGTATTTTATTTATCATTTATATTTTTAAAGGAAAAGCTATTATTCGATTGATTGAAACACGATGGGCTGGCCACCTGAATGCGAATAAAGTAATATACTCAAATTTTGAAGAAATTATCAAAACTCTCTACCAAAAGTCTGTGGACCAAAATTTGACGGGGATGATATTGTAGAAGCTAGTGGGATTCTAAGTAAGTATTCAAATCTTAATAACACATTATAGAAAAAAAATTGTTTATCTGTAATATTTTTTTTTTAAAGCTGTTATGAAAAAAGTTGAATTTGTTTTCATGATGATTTTCATGGATTAAGTTTTGGGTTTGTTGGAGCCAGCTGATAAAATTCTACAATCTAGAGAAGTTGGTTTAGTGGATGCTTTTCCAGTTATTGACTCTGTAATATTATCCATTGCAGATTTAAGAACAGACACCGAATTTGATAATATATTGAATATTGGCGTTAAGCATGCTGGGAATGGATATTATTAGCAATAAAATTAATGCACGTCAACGTTCCAAACCAAATCATCTAAATAATTTTGTTTTGTATGAAAAAACAGGTGAACGATCTGAGAAAACTATTGATGTTGAAATTCGTTCTAGTTTCTTTGAAACCATAGATGTTGTGCTAATAGAACTGGATAGCAGATTTACAAAAAATGATGAGATTTTAATATCCATTGCAAAGCGATCGAGATGGACGTGAACCTGTTGCACCCCTTAGAAATCTTAGGTATTGAAATACCGTCAAAATCGGAGCTAATTGTTTCGAAAAATTATATTTCAAAAAAACAACAAGAGACCGAGGATTGAAATAAGAAAAATCCTGATAATAAAAAAAAGTTTAATGTTCTACATGAACTATATGTTCAACGCATTGCATTTGAGTCAACATATTGTTTATTTGCAGAATTTCTACATTTGCTTGCAGCACAACGCATGTCGATGTTAAGCGAAAGAATGAGGAATTTAACATTCTTGGCATTCGAAAACAAAAAATTAAAGTGCGTTTCAGTCGAAAAAGTATTAAAAGTCTTTAGTGAAGCCAAAAATCGTAAAGTACAACTGTACTAAAGTAAAATATATTGCAAATCCTGTCTTTTTAATGAAAATATAATTATGTCTTTAAACTATCTTTATATATATTTAACTATCTGCAAAGCAGAGCTGGTTACGGCCCTGTGTTTAGAACTAAATAATAATAAAATGACCAAACAATATATTTCAAGATTTTATTTTAAAAGAGATATAAGTGCCTTTATAAATATTTCCTCCGCTGTATAAGATTTAGAGTTAACAAATAATGTTTTGCAGTAAACTTTTATTTGACATTCAAATGCTCTAGTAATGGACATGTACTCCAAACTATGTTCGGAATGTTTGGAATATTTTCCGTATTGGAGAAATTTTCCTAACTATCTAAACTTTTTTCCGATTTGGAAGTATGGATAATTTTCCGTATTGGAAAATTTTCCAAACTATCCGAACCTTTTTCCGATTCGGAGGTTAGGAGAATCCGAGGTTTGGTATTTTAATTGTCAGTAGGGTATGTATTAATTTTTTTTTACATTTTTTGGATTATTCGCACATTGTAAATCAGAATAAAGTAATAATCCAAAAAAAAAGTAAAAGGTTTTAATACATAAGTCGGCCAATTTGTATTCGATCTGGTTCATCTTGGGCTCATTCTCTTTGTAATTAAAACTATTTCTCAAAATCGAGGTTTGGTAATTATCTGAAACTTAAAAAACATACTTATTTCTGCTCAAAAACATAAAAAGATACTATTTTCGGCAAAATCGACATAGGGTAATATTTCTGTTTCAAATCTAAAGGGGGGTAGTTCCACGACCCTGTGTACACATATGGGTGCCATTATTTTAGAATTTCATTTAAATTTTCGCATAATTCCTCCTTTATACTTTGCTGTATATGATTTTGGCTTACCTTTTTGACTTATAAAATCAATTCTATTTTCACATTTATAGCCATTTCTCTTATGAATGCATCAGTGCTTTATTTACTTAAGGGAAATAACTTTGAATACGTCTAGTTAAAAAATCTTCGGATTTTTACAAAAATATCGCAACATCTGCATGATCGTTTTATAAAAATCCGTGGACTTTTTATTTAGCAGCGTTTAAAATTACTATCCTAAATGTACCATTTGCAATAGTTTCAGGAAAATTTATTCACGCAATTTGTAATGTAATTTTACCAATATTTGTTGACTGACTACGGTAAGTTTTTACTGTTTTCAATATTTTTGTTTAATTTAACCAATTTTCGTACTCAAAAGCTAAAGCCCCTTTCACAATTGACGCCTATGTTCGTTAAATTTCGTTTCGCTGCTAAACGTAAACAATGTCATTCATTTTTATTGTAGACACGTCTTTGAAATGTTTTTGTAATTAAATTATGATACATTTCAATCATAAAATATATTTTTATTGCAAAACATAATATTAAATATACAGCGGAGGAAATATTTATAAAGGCACTTATATTTTTTTTTTAAATAAAATCTATAAATATGGTTGGTTATTTTATTATGGCACACATTTAAATGATCGCCTGTAAAACCAAAATACCGCCCCAAAAACAAAAATTGATCATCTGAAAATACAGAAAATGATCGCCTGAAAGAGCAAAATTTCCATTTACATCATATTTTCAATCGGCTAATTGGAATTTTATCTTAATTTTGACATAGTAGCCCTAGCGGGGGACATAATGAATTCAATAAAATACAAAATTTCACAAAATAGCCTTTGAGAAAGGCAAACAAACAAAACACATTACAAATATGCCTGTTCTTTTTAAATAAAAAATATTTTTTGCAACTCACTTTATAATTATTTCCACCAAAAAGCGTCATTTTTTTCATTTTCTTAATTTCTAAGAACAAATTCATTTTGTTCTCGCTATGAACTATATGTTGTTTTAGAACTAAATAATAATAAAATGACCAAACAGTTATAATTCCAACCATATTTCAAGATTTAATTTTAAAAGAAATATAAGTGCCTTTATAAATATTTCCTCCGTTGTATAAAATTTAGAGTTAACAAATAATGTTTGCATTAAACTTTTATTTCACTGTCAAATGCTCTAGTAATGGACATGTACTAAAATTTAAAATACAATTTAAGAAACGTGACAACAGTTTTGAAATGAACCAAAAATGTTGATACGTAAAACGCTCATCATTGTCGAGAGATATAACAATATACATGTATAGAGAACGGCAATGTCATATAAAAGTTTACCTCTAATTTCACATATTTAAAATCGTTTTTTGCAATGAAAATATATTTCATAACTGAAAAATATCATAATTTATTAAAATCATTTTTTTAAAAATGGGTCCGCCTAATCCCTATGTACAGCTACACAAAAGTCTTTATTGTATAAGCCACAGCATTATTATAAAATGTCAAGTGCTGGAGGACAAGTAAACATTTTATGCATGAATAACTCGGAATTTTGTTCCAAGATTGAAAAAACTTCTTAAGCCGACTCATATGAAACCGATATTAAGGAATCCATTTTTAATACTGTCAATGCTCTCGGGTAGCCCGCTGAGGTTGCTGCGGTACAAAAAAAAAATATATTTTGTAAAATTTTGCACGACAGCACCCTTAGCGGGCTGCCTAAGAACTTGGAGAGTATTAAAAATGGATTTCTTGGGGTCGGTTTCATATGAATCGGATTAAGCAGTTTCTTCATTTCTGGAACTCAATTCCGAGTTATTCATGCATAAAGTGTTTGTTTGTCCTCCAGCACTTGACATTAAGTAATAAAGCTGACAAAGCGCGATGTGCCTTAACCAATCCTACCAAAAACGGTTGACAAGTTTATTCAGAACCATAGACTAGTTTCCGTGGCAGCACTAACTAAAGTTTGATGAATTTGTTTTATATTTAAAATTTCTACTAACCGATCAACAAAGTTTTTTTTTTTTTTATTTTTGAAACACTCAACACTTTGTATACAGGGTGGCCCAGCTAATTGCAGACACATATTATTTGTTTTTATTCTCTAACTTTTTATGGCTGAGCCTGCTATGAATGTGATGATGCAGGGATGAAAGTTGAAGAAACAATTTTTGTTCATTTATTTGTTCTCACCCGATTCAATCATATAAATGTTATGGAATAAAAACAAAAAATTTGTGTGTATCAAGTTATTTGGAACCACCCTGTATACCCGATATATTTATCTAATCTATATATTAAGTCGATAAGTATCGTTCCGATTAACTAACGAATCGTTTTAATATTTACATTAAGTACTCGCTATAGAAAGTTCTTGAAAAAATTTCACATAACTAAAATATTAAAATAAATAAATAATACGCATACTTACACAATATGTTTCGTCTACTTGATCAGGCAAATTCATGCTGAGGCACCAAGCAATGTTAAAGTGCTTGAGTCTGCAAAACGTACAAACAAAATATCACACAATTATTAATAAGAAGAAATTTTTTTTTTAGTTTTAAATATTCTTTACAATTTCATTATTATTCCACTCAAATAATTAAATTCTTTTTATACACAATCAGCGGACATTTTACGGAAATAAATTACACTCTTCCATATAGTTATTGTTTTTAAATATTAGTTTCTGCCTTTTTCCGTTTTTCATAATATGACGAAATCACAAAAAAAAAAAAAATAACTGAAAAACTTGCGATTCTGGAAAAACGATAAAACAAAAAATCATACTAATAGATAAAATTAAAACTCACACATTTCGAAATAGGTTACACTTTCTTAATTAAATAAATATATACACTTTTGGTGTTAGACAAAAAAAAAAAAACTTTAATTTAATTGATGACGAAAATACTTTTATATTAATTACTTATGTAAATACTGATCACACATAAATAAATTGATCCTTGCTCATGTCTTTCTAAATACGTACTGATCGCTCTGCCAAATGAATGAGTTTGATTTACACGGAAACGCTATTTCAAAAATTGAGAGGAGAGAGAGAAAAGGCGAGAGGAGAACATATTGTATAAAGAGAATAACAATTATCTCACATATCCCACTGAAAACATAAATTATTGGTGGGATAATCTTAAATTCATTTTAAAATAGTCGTCAATTTACACTAACAATAATTCTTAAAGGCGGTTTAAGGGTGTATTCACATAAATTTTGTAATACAACAAATTTTAAAATTATGTAGTTCCCTTAAGCAAATAATACTTTATGATGTTCACATATTAGAATGAGGGGATGGTAATTGTTATCATATCTTTATAACACAATGTTAAAATGTTATTGTTATGTTACTGATGATGATAATTTATTTTACTTTAACGTCAATTACATACAGTAAAGATAACCCCAAAAATGAATAAATTGTTTGGCCAATGGCCTTGTATACCATATGTAAGAAAACACGGGCGTGTGACAAAAATTCATATTGTTATATATGTATGCACTTTCTGAGGAGATTTTTTTTTTTTGGGTCGATTGAAGGTCATCTTTCTCCTCCCCAAATCGAAACCCCAAAAAAATAACATTTCTCCTCCTGAAAAATTAGGGGGGCGCGGAATTTAAATTTAAAAATCGTTTTTCGATCACAATAAACGAAGAAATCAGTTATGATATAAATATCTCATATTTGCAGATCCCTGTGCTATTGAACCGAACAAAAAAAGTTACAGGTATGTATTTTATTTAATTTTTCATCACACAATTGTTCTTATCTCAATGTTCAGTTTTGTGTGTAGTATTATGACTATTGAGAAATGTTATTGTATTTTTTTTTAAATATTTGGTCGGAACTGAACCTGAACCCGAACCGGAACTGCAACCAAATTTTTTTTCAGGTTGGAACTGAACCCAAAACCGGAACCAAATTCGAAGTGGTTCGTCGCCCTGCAAAATACATATTTAAATTGTATTTTTAATGATTTCATAGATATTGATCAGTGTAAAAAAAAATGGAGATCATTGCGAGATAGATTTGCGAAGGAACATAGGAGAATTCCAACTGGACAAATAATATTTGGAATATTTTTGGATCAATTCATAGTGAAACGGACGTAAGTACACAATAGATTCTTAATGCATCATTAATTTTTATAATTATTAATGTTTCTTTATATAGAACATACAGCAACTTTCGCGAGAATATGAATAAAGAAAATGAAGTTTACATGACTGCTGATGAAGACTTTTTGGGATATTTGAATGAGATAAAACTAATTTCAATTCATTATAAATATTGCATTTCTAAATGATTGTCTGTTTTGTAAACAGCCACCTAATAATGTTGAAGGATCCAGTGAAAAATAAAAATCATTAAAATTACCAACGTGCAATGCAACATGTAATATCTCACTTTCGCAAACAACAAATATACAAAATACACCAACTACACCAATAGCAAAAAATACATCCATAACATCAATAATAGATAATACATCAAGCACATCAAGTACAACGCCACCTACACCGATAACAGTAAAAGAAGTTTATTCATCAAAACGGAAGATTAATGCAATTGACAAAGCAATTGAAAATGTATCTAGCTACTTTAAAAAACCATCGGACCCACTCAGTGGCGGACTGGCTATGAAAAAACCGGGGTGCGATTTCACAAAAAAAAGGCCCGTAAATAAAATATGTATAACTAGTGACAAAAAAAAAAAAAAACGCAACCGTGCTGGAGCTTTATTCTTAAGTTCGCACCATATTTTAATATGGAGTGAAAAATATGGCATGCTAAATATGAAATTTGGAGATACGGAAATTGCGGTGTACTTATTCTTGAAGCCATTCCATATTTTCATTATTAGAGAGCTACATTTTTGGATGTGCGTAGCTGTAGAGTTAAATATG
>JAABKK020048091.1:0-12129 GCA_011634745.2 Catotricha subobsoleta | reverse complement strand
CGAAATTTTTTTTTTTTTTTTTTTAATTTCTTACAAAAATGAAGTCGTGTACCAATTAATTGGCAGCTTGTTTTTTTGGTAATGGGTAATGAGTTTTACACAAAAATATTTGTACATTTAAATATTTTGTATTTATTTTTGTTTTTGAATTACTTACCGGGTTTTGCCTAGCAAGTAAGTATAAGACCATAGAATTTCAATTATCAAATAGCTTTTTACCTAATTATCAAGAGTAGGATTTGTGATTTTCATTTTAAAATGTTTAAGAAAAATCTGGATCAGGAACAAGCGAATATATATTAAAACCATCATGCGGTTAATAGGACTTAGAATACACAGCAAACCAAAAAAAAAGAGTGGTTTCTGTTTTGAATAATTTATTTTTTCCAAAAGTTTTATTTTGTATGTTTTGTTTTTTTTTTAATTAAATTTAATTTGATGGAAAAAGTTACTCTACGTAGCTCTATACGTCTATACCTATAATATAGAAAAACGTTAAATCAATCAAACATTCATAATTTGTGGTCATGCGGTGTAATAGCTGAATACTTTTAACACTTTTAAGCTTACACGTATAACTATTACAAAATTAATATGATTCACCTTCAGGGTTCAAATTTGTAAAACGTTTTTGGCTATAATTCGAAATTGATTATTTTCTTTGATAATATATTCAGTTTAAAGAAAAAGTTTGTTATCAATTATTCAATATTGAATTAAATTTACGTAAAAAAAAACCATATAATTATAAAACCTTCATCAGATTAAAATCAAATTTGTTTATTAAAAGACTTTTTCCCATTCATTCTTTTAAGATCATGTAAATTTTGAAACAAAAATTACCGTAATTCACATAAATTTTGTAATAGGATTATATCTATAAATAACAAAAGCTTCGTAACAGCAAAAGAAAAATAAAAAAAAAAACGTAAAAGAAACAAATACAAAATACGTTATTATTTTTGATTTTCCTGGAAAGTTTTATTGAAATATATATTTTTATGTTGATGCTGTATCTGGCCAGGGTCATACCTACTAAGTGGCTCGTGAGGGCTCAGCCAGCTCTAGAACTATTAGCGTCAGGCTCTTGGAATAGCAAAAATCATATCTTTTTCAAGTTTTCCAAAACACGATTTGCATTCAGTCCGGTTTTCTTTATGTTTATTGTTTATGTGAATGAATTGAAACTGTATATATATATGTTTATGTATAGTCTTTCTGTGATCTTAAGGTCTTATATATTACCAAATTTCGTTTGGCAACCACATCCAAACTTATTTTTGGCAGCTACAAGCAATTTGAACCACGTATTTATAAAATATTATATCAATTATTCGAGGCGCTTAGCCAGCTGTGTTCCGGGTAAAAAGTACTTTACACAACTTCACGAAATACTTCATAGTTTAATACTTTCAAGATAATTTATAATTACATCAGAGTTCTGAAAAGTTTTTAAAATGTATTTGTGTAGTAATTTAAAGTTATTCTGCGTTAAAAATCATAAAGTGCTTGAAGTACAGTAAAAATCAGAATTTGTATTTACTTTAAGAATACGTTACGATTTCCTCTGTATTACCTCGTAATTCAAAATGTTGGTTACTTTAAGTACTTTACGAATTCTTAAACTACGTTAATTTTACGTCAGAATAACTACAAGTGACGTCACAATTTAGATATTATTAAAGTAGCCATGAAGGTATTTATAAAGTTGCATAACGTGCTTGTAAAATAAAGTCACGTAAAGTAATTTTTTACCCGGGACGTGGCTTTTGCGCTTGTTACGGCCCTGTGTCTTCAGAGAGTGAGTTGGTTCTTTGCCATCTTATAATATCTAATAATCACATTATAATATCCATTAACAAATTTTATCGATGACTATTAAGCCGAACAAAAATTTCAGAAAAATATGAAAAAACAAATTTATTAATTCTTTAACAACCAATGAAACTAAAATTAAATTACCCTCTTCTTTGTTCACAAAAAAAAAAAATAAAAAAAATATATATAATACTGTTAAGTGTTTGGTTAAACCATATTCCATTTCTATATTATTCATTTAATTTCTTAGAAGCATTTTTACGCAACACTCTTATAATATTTTCGCTTCGTTCTCATCTTTTCATATATATATATATAAATATATATAAAAATATTTTAGTCGAGGCATCTGGTTTTTATACATTTTTATTTTTTTATTTTTTTTTCATTTTGACTGAGAATGTTATTAATAATAAGCAATATAATATATTTTAATATACATATAATGTAATGTAAAAATATGTATTCATTTTCTTCTTCTTTGTCTTTTGTAATATTGTTAAGTGGCATGATTTCAACCAAATTTAAAGTAAAAGATGAAGTTTTGAATATAATACACATTTTTTGTTGTTGTTGGGTATAGACATTATAGCCACGCACACAAAAGGAACAGAAATTTAATTTAATATAATTATAACTATTGGCGAAGAAAAGAAAAAAAACACACACACAGAATGTTTAATTCATTCATTTTGAAATGCATACCAAGGTGGGTAGAAAATGCAGGATTTTTGAAATTCAAAGGTCTTGTGGTCCGGTCGTGTTCAGACCAGGGGCGATATATTTGTACTATATAGTTTTATTCGGAATAAACTTGAAACGTTTTTATTTTTTGAATTTCAATTAAGTTCCGTCATTGGTTGAAATAATTTTAATAGGGTTCGCCAAAATCACGTCGAAATTTATTAAATTTTGACGTTAAGAAAAGAAATAATAATTGTAATAGAGCAAGCAGTTTAGGGTCTGACAGTTTTACTCTGTTTAATAAGAAGTATGCGAGATTCAATTTGAGGATAACACATACCGTGTACTTATGTATAATGTAATATAAAGACATTTATAAATATTTATTAATATATGTATAGTTTTATCACATTAAATAATTAAGATTGAGGTTATGTTTTTTCAGGGGCTGTCTCTTACCCAACCCTGCCAAATGACGGTTTGCAAGTTTATTCCGAATGGACTATAGAGCACCGGTCCAATTCCATTCATAGAACATAAAATTGTTGTACTTCTTGTGGCAATATGTGGATTTAATTACAAAAACAGCGTTTTGTTGTGCTCCTTTTTAGGGCCACTGCGCTACTCAGGATTAACTTTTAACCGAAAAAAAATTATCATTTGGCAACTTTTTTTTGCCCAAGACCCTGGAACTTCGCAAAACCTGCTATTTCGACTCACTTTAATATGCATACCGAAAACAGTTACAATATTTAGAACTGGCTGGGTTGTTAATGAATATCTAATATGTAATTATAATAATTGAAATGTTATCTTATTGAATGACATCGCACAAGAATTTTACATGAATTATTATAGAATAGTCTTTTTAAATATTTACTACTTAAACATTTACGATATTAATGTTTATTAATGGCTTCAGTAATTGTTTTAAGTTAGTTGGATAAAATCTACCATTAGAATCATGAATTCATCTTCTTGGAATATTTGAAGAAGAAAATCATCATATCGCCACACACAGATTTTGTTTATTAACAAAACTACTTATGTTTAACATACAATTGTAGAAAACTAAGTTAAATATTTGTCTCATTACAAATTCATTTCTAATTCAAAAAATGATTCTTCTGTGAGTATATGTATTAGTGATGCATCGAACTATTTTAACAGTTTTAGCCACAAACCTTCGTTATTTGATAACGACTAAGGATAGTGTAAACCGGACTTTATTGAAAATTTTGAAGAAAATGCCGTCTTAATACTTGTTTTATTTTTGAGAAAAACGACAGAAATTTCTGGCAGTATTTATCGTGGCAGTTTTTTCTGTTATTATTATAATTGGTCATGGCTATGTTCGATCTCTTCAGTTTGAGCATATTTCGAGAGCGAACTTTCAATTTTTCGATATTTTGTCTAAGTTTGGGAGAAATAGGCCTCTTAACGATTGTTCTGCAAGGAAAAATTCATAAAATTTCTCTGCAGAACACTTGTTAAGAGGCCAATTTCTCCCAAACCATAAAATATGTATACAAAATATAGGATATAAGATATAAGCATCTATTTCGACAACGGTACGTCCTATTGGTATTAGTCAAGATTACATATTCAGTCTTAACAATATAAATAATTATAATAAATCTCTGTTTCTTTTTAAGAAAAAAAAATAATAATATAATATCTTATTCTTTATATAATAAGTACGTAATAATAATACCTATAATATAAAATATATTTAGATAGAAACCATGTTATCCTTTATAATGGCACAGATAACATTCGTATATACAGGCATCTAACTACCGATATATGACAAAAGTATAAAGCCGAATAAGAAGAATACTTTCAAATATCTTCTTATTATAATATTAGATTTTATACAGTTTATTAATAATATAAGTATATGAAATGTGTTTCTTGCCATTTAAGATAAATTCATTTCAATGTATATACAGTACACTCAAACCTGCTTTAGAACTCATTCTCCTGATTATTGACTTCACGAAGTAAGTGTATAATGTATGTATGTAATATACACAAAATAAATATCCAATAACTTATGCAGAATGTTTTTACGTATTGTATGTGTGTATAGAGCGGGCCATGCAAGAACATAGAATGAAATGAAGGATATTTTACCTATTATACACCCATTCATAGATGTTTTCGAAAAGCTCTACTATATCGAAGCGATGATGTATATCAAACGCTATGATAATACATACCCAGAAGTAATATTTATTGGGTTGGTGTATGAAGAGATGCCTCACACCATTTTCATATATATATATATATATACAATATGCGAAATGTAATAAATGTAGTAAAACTGATGAATAGCGAATATTATAGTACGGATGTATGAATAGTGGATCTACTTTTTCGAAAGCAGGATATTGATGGAAACCAATCTATTTATATCAAGAGCCAATTTTTTCTTTCGATTCTATTTTTATTCTTTTTGCTGAAAAATCAATATTATTTTATTTTTAATTTTGTATACAGATGCGGAATGTGGATATAAAGCTCTACGGCTGCTGCTACTACTTGCTACTTGCAGTTGGGTTTCAATGCAAGAATAAAGTTTATGTTACATTCGATTTTTTTTGTTTATTTGCTTATTTTTTTTTTTTTTTTGTTCCACATTGATGTTAAATTAGATACATCAATTTTGTAAACATAATAAATGTAGAGGAAATAAATAAATAACGATAAACCTGCACCTATATATATTGGTTATCATATATAGTGAAGAAACAGGAAGATGAAAGGTGCGGAATGTGAATATGTTTTAGGTGTGTATTATAGCGATATTGCATATAATGCGACGAAGCTTTTGATTTTCGTTTTCTGTTTATTGATTTTAATTTTTTTGGTAAAAAGAAAAAAAAACATATAATTAATAGCTTTCGGTTTATTATCAGAATGAAAGATTGAAAGTACAAAAAAAAAATAAGCCAATTAATCAGTAGACATAATTGTATAATAATAAATGATCAATAATCAAAATCCAATCAAACAATCTAAGGAATATCGTTTGTTTTTTTTATTTTTTGAACCGTGTACTATACATTTCCAAATCTTACCTGCATATATATATGAATTTAATGATTAATTTCATTTTATCAGTTAGATAATTTAATAAGCTTTCCAACGATACCAATTTTGGTATAACTATTTCAGAAGTTATAATGGTCATTTTCGTGAAGGTTACCATTTTCATATCATACAGGGGATAAAAAACAACAAAAATTGGGATTATAATTTTTATCGTGAGTTAGTTGGACCCTTATGTAACTTCTGACTATAAAATACGTTTTTTACGATAGAAATTTCAAAAAATGCTACATCTACACTATTATTCGAGAAAAACATTTTCGGGCTAATGAAGTACTATGTGTTTCGTAGATGGACTCCTAAAACGAACATCTGTGGAAAAACTAATTGAATTAGATCAATCGTATTAGGAATTTTCAAAGACTTGGTATAGACAAACATACATTTTTCTATTCATTTTTTCTTTCGATTTCATATAGGCGAACCTTCAAACGTGTTTCAAATGGCCCAAAAAAAAATAATGAAATTTTATATGCTTATCCAAAACGAACAAGAATTTGGCCTGAAAACGAAAATCCGAAGCACGCCACTTTTTCCCATGCAGTTAATAAAATTATTATTTAAACGACAAAAAAAAATGTTTTATGCAAAAGAAATCTTTAGAGTTCATTTTTTCGGTGAGCCCGATGGAAAGAACGCCCGATGAAATTTGTGATAAAATACTTCAATTTGTATTGAACGAAAATTTGAAAATCGAACAAACAAGTTTATTTGAATTTATTGGTTCGTTGGCTTTGTACAATTTTATTAACAGTATATAGAAAAAAAAACAACTAAAATTGTTTGTTTAAACTTTATGACACATTCTATTCGACTATATATTTAATAATAAACTATTAGTTAAATGGATAATATTGCAATAAAATCAACAAACCGTTCGAAATTATGTGTTAATATTGATGACAAGCAAGCAAGCAAAAAAAAAATATCAATTTTTGTCATTACTTTTTATGATTGAAATTTATTAAGTCATCATAAAAGCTACGAAAAAAAAAACAACACGATAACCGTTTCAGTTTTAAGCAATTTTATTTAATATCATTCTATATAAACCGTAACACTTCAGAAGGCACACATTATATTTTTATATACTGCACAGACGATTAAATGAGGACTATTATTTATGCATGCAGTGTCGACAGAATCGTTACCGGTTCATTTTAAAATTTAACAAAAATAGCGCACGTTAACATTTAATGATACAAAAATATATATACATTATACATATATATATTAGGGTGTTCCAAATTTTCCAAATTTTGGATCCCTCCCCGCCCCCCTCTCATCCGATGAAAATTAGGATAAACACATTCGAAACGAAGTGCGGAGTTGATTGGTTGAATTTTGACCCCCACGCACTTCGTTTTAAGATTTCTTTATCATTTTAGAAGTGGAATTTTTCTTTCGCCCTATTAATACATTTTCAATGGTTAATTTGATATCTTACGAACACATCGGTACCACACTTCTCAGCATCGGTTCTGAATTACTCGAGTTATATGGTCTTCATTGCTCCATTGCTTCCAAAATCGCCTACCGATTGTTATGAACTATATACCGTTGTATTCGTCAAATAAACCCACAATCAAATTAACCCAAGCCCTGTCCATCAAACACCTCTTAATGTGGTAAAAAAGAAAACACCCTCCCAAAAACTCGATGATATGTTAAAAGGCAGTACGCCAGGGAGTCAAAACTCAGCCAATCAATCCAGGATTTTGTGTTTTGAATGTTTTTATCCTACTTGTCATCGGATGAGAGGGGACAAAATTTGTAAAATTTCGTGTTTTTTTACACCCTAATATATATACATATTTTCTTTTTATTTTTATCAAAACGAAGATAATATAAAACAGTTGGAAATAACGCTATATTAAATACAAAATTCTATGTCGTTATTTTAGTAAAGTTTTCAGTTCTATATGTATGTATATTTCATGTAGAATCTACAAAATAATATGAATTCTGTTCAGAAAAGTTTTTTTGAAAGACAGGTAGTTATTTTTCGTTTTGAATAATCAACTTATTTTAACGGATGTACCTCCCCATTTAAATGGGAATAAAGATAATAACTGTGAATTAAGGATGAATATAATAAGAGGAAAATACTTTTAAACGCATATACACAATTTTAAAATAAGTTCAATTTAAATATTTTAGTTAAAATACTTGAAATATTTGCTAGCGAACAAAGTCTTCGCAAAAATCTTCATAAAAACCGCACCAGTCAAAATGCCTGGGCCGCATAGTCGGAGAAATGTATTTTATGAAATATCTATATAATTTCCGAAGGGAATTTCATTTGAAATTTATTCGCACTTGTTTCGGAAAAATTATAAGTATGATGTTGGTATTATAATTTTTCTTTTTTTTTTGTTGTAAAACTTTTCATTACATTATCAAATTATGCGCATCTTATTTTGTTGCTATAAAATATTTTACTAAAAAGTTGCAATGCAGATTTAAAGATTTGCTTTTTTGTTTTTGTTTTACTTTGTTTTGTTCATTTGTTTTTTTTTTTGTTTGTTTTCATTTCATTGTTTATGATTGATAATCCTTCACTAAATGAAAAATGTTAATGATCGTGTTTTTTTTTTGTCAGGAATTTTGACAATGCAATTTGGAACTTTCAAATAAATAAAGTAGACCACTTTCCCAAGTAAAAAAAAAAACAAAAAATTATTTACCCAAAGAACAAATTTATTGTTTAGAAAGTAAAACTATTTTCACCATCGTGAACCAATATGAACGTAATTATGGCTTCGGCACTCTATTCCTCCTCTTACACTACAGACCTGTTTTTCTTTTTTGTTGTTGTTTGAATTAATATAAAACGTTCTACAAATTATATTAGTTTAAATATTCTTGTTGTCGCCTTTAAATATTATAATATTGTTAAGACAATGCCGCGGGAGCTAATTTATTTAAATGCAATGCGATACGGGGTGTTAAATTGTTACATTCAAGATAAAATTTAAAATAGAAAAAAAGAACAACCTATTGAAATGGAAAAAAAATGCGTTTTGCATTATGTGCAAGGAATATTGTCGGCGTTACATTTGCTTATTTATTTATAGAATGAATATAATACGTAGAGTTATTTGTAGATTTTAGGTAGTTTGATAAGTCTCATTTGTATACATATTCATATAAGTACAAACACCTACAACAACAATTTATTGTATTAAATAACTAACTAACTAACAAACTACAACTAAAACGACATACATATTTAATGATGTGCACAGTATAGTGTAGATGCATACACTTTGTTTTAATCATTCAGTAAAGTTAAAGTAAAGTTATAGAAAGTGTACGACAATAACGGGATTGCTTTACCAAATATAAATTTAATAACACACACACACACAATATACATAAGGGTGTTCCAAAAAAAAAAAAATGAAAAGTTTTTAGGATTTAAGTTCCCCTTTCCCAAATCCTGATGAGGCAAATTATAAAAAGATTGAAAACAAAGTTTCGGGTCGATAGGTTAAGTTTTAATCCACGCGCACGGCGCACCCCCTTTGAAATAATTATTATTTGCAAAAACAAATAAGGGGGTGGGTTTGGGCGTTAATTTTAAGGGGAGTTCTTTACAAAGACATGTAGGATGTAGCTACATGTCGACCCTCAAACCCACCCCTTAAACTTTTTAAGTTTTTTTCAGCGTGGCTTCTATAAACAATTAAAAAAAGAGTGTCGACTAAATAGTGTCGATTAGTTAAAATGCTGTCGCCTAAATTCTTGTCGACCAATTTTCCGGTCACCAGTTTTTTTATAGGGGCTGCGCGTGGCTCAAGACTCCACCAATCGACCCCAAAATGCGTTTTGAATCATTTTATAATATTCCTCATCAGGAATTGGGGGGGGGAGGTACTTGAAATCTAAACAATTTTTTTTTTATACACTACAAACGAAACACCCTAATATACATATACCGAAAATAAATTATATTAAAAATGTACTTTTAGTTGAATTAAGTGAATATTGTCGTTTCGTCATTCTCTCTATTTTGAATATCGAAATACATATTTCTAGTAAAAAGAGTGGAAATTGTGAAACCTATAAAATGGATTGGATATACTTAGTTATGTAGTAAAGTATAAATTATAAAATAAGTAAATAATAACGTTGCACTTAAAATTTATTGAAAATTCAAGGAATGTACGATTTTTTTTCTTAATTATATATATACACTGCAATATCATATGCATACTCGTATATTCTTTCGTTCATTACTTAACTATTAATTAAATTCAAATAGAAAACGGATATTATACGGAAAAAGAGACAAGTTTTCTTTCTTTTTCGTGTGTCAACGATCTTCTCTTCAGTTTTTTCTATATAATTTATTTTTACTATCATTTAAATTGACAGAATTTTAATTCATTATAATGACATTTTTCAAAATTGAAACAAAATTGAAAACACATAGAAACGGCAAAATGAATTTTATTTT
Source organism: Catotricha subobsoleta (assembly GCA_011634745.2). Lineage (NCBI taxonomy): Eukaryota > Metazoa > Arthropoda > Insecta > Diptera > Cecidomyiidae > Catotricha > Catotricha subobsoleta. Next base: position 2,051 of record JAABKK020048091.1, on the reverse strand, counting down.
TATTTTTTTAATTATAAATAATTGAGAAATTTAATAATTGTTTTTTTTTTGTTCCAAATTGAAAACGCAATTGTTATACAAAAAATATTCACGTCAATATGATTAAAATTAAAAGCAAATTCAATAAAAAAAATGAAAATTGCACAGCTATGCGCTTGTGTTTATTAGTTATCATACCATATATGGTTATCACAAAAATAAAAATAGAAAATATAAATACAGTATAACTGTTCTAAGTGGACCACCAAAAAGAAAAACCGTTGGAAATGACCTAAAATGTGTAGTACACATGACATTTTTAATTTTCCGGCTTTTCCACTTTCCAGACTTCACTAAGTGGAGCGGTCTAACCAAATTTGGTCTACCAAATACTCCAATCAGTACATTTTTGGTCTTCTTTCTACACACAAAATGGTAACTATAGTTGATGATAACTATCTAAGTTGCGTACACACACAAAAATAAAAACGGAGGGTGGTCCACTTAGAAGAGTTACACTGTATTACAAATATTGATTGAATATTCGATGCGACCAATAAAATATCAAACATATTCGAATTTCTACAAATATATGTTTCAATGAATTTAAAATAATACTTAAACTCCTACTTAACATTTGATTTTCTATTGTTTTTAAAGTTTTTTTTTCAAAAATTGTTCTCCATTTAAAAACTTTTAACCAAAATCATTAAATCAAAACATATAGAATTTTATAAAATGTGCATTTAAAAACCATGAAAACCTATTTTCAAAACCCCGTCATTATTTTTAACTTAATGACTCAGCTTGTCTTTTTTTTTTTTTTGTTATTAACTTTTTATTGTTTCAATATTTAAATTTTAAAAAGGAGTATGATTTTTGTGTATGTTTTTATTTTCTCTGGTTTTTGGTAAACGTAAGTAGATCGTATCGGAGGCCGTTGCTAGGCATGAAAAAAAATGCATCCTCGTAAAGCATCGCATTTTTATCCATCACCCTCACAATAATGCTCCGGTAACTTATTGTATTGTAATAGACAATACCTACACCTTATAAGGACAGTATCGTAAAAGCTAGTTATCGTGGAACCCATATTTATCATTCTTTGATTTCATCCTAGCGAGCTTATGGCCACATAAGAGCTAGGTGCGCTACCACCGTCTTTTGACGGTCCTGACATTAACACAAACAACGAAAAAATAGAAGTTATTTTGCGCCCCTGCAGCCAAGCGCCCGATAGCACTGCCTCACTGCCTCTATGGTAGCAACGCCTCCGCGGGCATCGTAGAATTGAATTGAACATTAAATTTTCATAATACAATTTTGCTGTCACCGAACCTGATTACATTTCTTACGATATAAGCATTCTTACGATATCTAGTTATTCAAAAACTAATCAATGACATGATATACCCTTATTTACTTGTTTTATTTTATTGAACACCATTCAAGAGCATCGGCATTCGACATAATTATATAGGAAACCGTGAAGTACCTCTACAATCTACATATACGATTATGTATATGAAAATAATCAATAAAATGATTTGCATTAAAAGGCATCTGGTAAAGTTAGAAATAAATTTTAATTTTTTTTCTTTTTTCTGGTGTGATTTTTATTAGTTTAAAAGTAAGCGGTTGAATTTGATTTGTATGAATTACAATACGTTATACTTATCCGAGTTTTTGTTCTTTCTTTTTAAATAGCATTTACATATTATGTAAAAAAAAACAAAAACTGAATAAACGAAACTATTTAACACAAAATTGGTATCGTTGTTAATTTTTCATTTGTAAAATCAAATTTTCGGTTAATGTGTAGTTTTATCTGATCGGGGTGTTTAAAAAAAAATAGAATGGAAAGCATAGGCGCCAACTACCGTATGGCGAGGCCCGAGCCCCACATATACAAAAACCGAAAGGCTCATAACCAGACGTGCGCACGGGGGTGGGGGTGGGGGTGTATTACCCCCTCCTGAGTTTTGAGCAGTTTTTTTTTTTAGATCGATTTTGCAATCGTCGATTATAATTTGAAGAAAATAGTGTCTTTTTTCCCTTTCTCAAAAGTCAGC
>JAABKK020048080.1:0-12130 GCA_011634745.2 Catotricha subobsoleta | reverse complement strand
CCTTCTTTTTCCCCTCACAGCTATCATATCAAAAAAATGTAAAAAAAATCCAATTTTGTTTAAAAAAAAACGTAAAAAAAAAAAAAAAAAAAAAAAAAAAAAAAACGAAGAAAATAATAAAATAAATGCAAAATAATAAAAGAATATATATAGAATAGTACTTACCAACAGCAAATAGAATTAAATGATTCTATAAAATTTAAAACTCTTTTTATTGTTCACTGCTAAGAAATTCATTGTAACAAAAAAAAAAAATAGAAAATACTGTATTTTTACGTACGTTTTCATTAATGTAATTTCGTAATAGTTTAAAATTTTCAATATTGAATTATAATAAACAATAAAAAATGATTATATGCCTGAAACTTATATAGAAAGTATATTATGTTTACGGTCTTAGATATATATATCTATTAACCATATTGATTAATGACCTGGAAATATTTAAAAACATCAATTGAAGATTGCAATAATATTGCAAGAAAATTGAAAGAATGGTGCAAAAATAATTGTCTTATAATAATCATCAAAAACAAAAATTATAAAACTATTTCTTTTTATAACAAAAATAAACCTTATATATATGCAACTGTCAAGTGTTGTATCATTAATTAATAGAGTTAGGAGTTTTGGACTATAAAACAGTGGTCCCAAATACATGGCACGCGTGTTAAGAATGGGCATGGAATTCTCTCATTTTGCGAGAACGAGGCACGCGAATTCTCCTCTACTTGCGATCACTGCTATAAAAGTTTTAGAAGTTAAAATTACTTTTACGCATACAAATTCGTTTAAAAAACATATTTGGGGTACTCATTAAAAACTCGGTATCTCGCGGTATAATCTGTTAAACTCGGTATTCTCGGTATATTTTCCATACAAAATAGATATCGAAATACCGAGCTTAACTTACTTAGTTTTAATGAGAACCCCTATTGACATAATAGTAACTAAATCAAACTTACTTCTTCGATTTTTGGAGAGGTTTAAGTACGAATTGCTGGATAAGATGAGTCGTATTGTCTCCTTTTTATCAGATTCATATATACAACGTATCGAATTAATACAATGAAAAAATCTATTCTTCCTAAGACATTTAAATGATCTTCAATACAACGATCGATGTAAATTAATAAATATCCCAGCCTTTAGAAGTTAGAAGTAGAAATGCTAGTAGAAATGTTCATAGCGGATTTGATAAGAGGTTCACTGAATGCTCCAAATGTTCTTGATAAAATTCATTTTGACAAATAAATAATGAATTGAACCTTGAACCTAAGGCATGTAGAATGATCGATATGCATCGATGCAATATATATATATGCGCACGGGAAGTGGGGGTATTTTTTTATAGGTTTAGATTCTGTAGTAAAAATTACTGCATTGTAGATCCCACAATTCTTAGTTATTTAGTATTTTATTGTTTTTATATTATAAAAATGGAACGTGAGATTTTTTTTTGTCAATCAATTAATGCGATTAAATTAAATTTTTAATTTACACAGAGAGCCATTCAAAAAAATAATAATCAATTTTTGGTTCAAATATCGATAAGTTCATAAGAATGAAATGAAAAATATCATTAAATATAAATATAAAAGTTGTTACAGAAACATATTAAAAATAAAGTTTAATTTATTTATTAATTTGATCATATTTAGTAATATCGAATCACATCAAATAAACATAAAACTATATGTTTTGAATTTGTGCACGTGAACACATTGGCTAAAAAAAAATCAATTAAAATTTACAATAATCAAATAGGAATGTTGAATGTTGGAATCTCGGTTGGAATCATTTAATTTTCTACTATCGCAAATTATTAATCATAAACATATGTAATGATGTTATAGCTATTTCTTTTGAATTTTTTAATTTCAGTGAATCATAAGCCTATAAAAAAGAAAGTATTATGGGTATTTCTGATATATTTCATATGGTTTACAGCAAAATACTTACTGTTTCAGTTAAACTTGCAGCTTCGCAATTTTGAATGATGTCAAATTAACCATTAGTGAATGTTAAAATTCGATTCACAAAGAACAATTAAATATAACCGATATGAGCATAATAATTTTTCTTTCTGGTCAAGAGAGACGTCAGTAAAAATTATGTCGAAAATTGATGTTTTACAACCGAATTGAAACAGATTAAGTAGTTGCTAATAGTTCTTAATTGTAATATTCCATTTGCAATATTTGAAGCACACATTTCAGTCTATCTATGAAATATCGTTTGTACGTGCGGGCTTCTAATTAATTGATAATTTTTGTTCAGCCTTGTAAGCATTATGTTATTCAGCAGTTATTGCATTCTGATAAAAACATAGTTAGGTGTATATTATAACTTATCACAGAGCAAAACAAAAATTGATTTTTCCAAAAATCAATTAAAAATATTTCACATTTAGTAAATGAATATCGGCATTGCATGAAGCTGTTAATTCTGTTTACATTTTAAATAAATTTTTGCAAATTCACATTTGTGTACTGCATTTGTCAAAAAAAATTGTTTTAAAAAAGTGAATTTTGGCACATATTCAGATAAATTATCTCGTGAAATGAAAATATATGAGATACACCACTGGTGATAATATAAAAGCTTGTTCCTGTGTAAAAAAAATATTTTCAAAAAAACATCCACTACTTAAATTTTTTTTGAAATTATTAATTGTTGTTTGATGAAATTAAATAAATATATGTTGATAATAATTTACAAAATAAATTGCATTTTAATAATAATTATCCATCATTTATATTCAGCGATTGGTGACAACTAAAATACATTCTGCATTCAACCGCACAATAATTATTATGTGCTATCAGGCCTTTATCGATATGCATATAATTATAACTTCCTGTTTGTCAAGTATTATCACAATGTATTGTTATGGCTTATCGTTTATATTTTAGACATAAAAAATTGTATATTATGTACTTAATTTGGTTCAAAGAAACATTTTTTTTTGTATGGTGCCGATTAGAGTCTTTGCTCAATGGATTTATTTGCTATACAATGTAATTAATTTCGATCAATTAATTCTATTACAATTAGAAGGTTTTATACTATTTAATAAACAAATCTACATTGCTAGAATTTTTTTTTTAGAAAATCATAAAATCTTTAATTCGTTTTATGTGGACGATGAAAAGTTTTTTCCTGGACAATTTAGTTTGATGGTTTAGCTTCAAACTAAGTTATCAAAAAGCAGATATATTTGTTAAGGACATTAAACAAGTAACACTGTCCAACAATTTTGAAAAAAATTGTTGGAATTCAGATGCCATTACCACAGTCTGACAGGTTTTTTTTCTATACAATTTAATAGTAAGAACCGTTTTCTTCCAACACTTCCAAAATATCATTTTTTTTTTTTTTTTTTTTTAAAGAAAAAGGATGGTAAACTTGAGTTATTTTTTCTTTTAATTTTTTTTTTATTTCTTTTTATTTTAGTACTCAAGTTTACCATCCTTTTTCTCAGGATTGAGTGGACGGATTTTTGTTCCACAGAAATCAGCAGGGAGGGCCGTAACCAGCGCAGCGTCACAGAGCTGAATAAGACTCGAATATTTGATATAATAATTTATAAAAAAAATAAAATAATACTATATGGTTTTAAAATTGATCTTGGTCGTCAAGAAAGTAAGTTGATTGTGGCTATCAAACTTAATTTGATATGTAAGACCTAAGCAATTGGAAAGACCCATACATATGAAAATTAATTATTAGGATTAAAAGTGTTAATTAGCGATAATTTCTTATGACTCAAATGATAGTTTGATTTGTATAAACTTAAGGTTTTACTTTATTTTTAAGTCTTAGATATGTTTTTTTTTTTTTTTGATATATCTTTTACTTTTACTAGTACTGTGGACTTCGCATACGCGCTGCTTGAAAATGTTTAGGTTTTGGAGTTGATCTTAGTTGTTTTTGATTTGCTGGATCCATATATAAGTGTTGGCATAATAAATAAAATCATTTTCCACTATAGATCGACTCTAAAACCTATATATTTTGAAGAGACGCAGATCTTGCATTTACCGAGTGATAGATGGAACAATATCCGTGCACTAAATTTTGATAAAAAAAAAATAACAAACAAAATAATTACAAACACGTTTAATATAACAAAAATAAAGTAGTTTTAGAATAAAAATATTTTCAAATTGTAAATTTGTATTTTTGTTTTATCGCAAATTCAATTTATTAACATCTTTTCCAACTAATTACTAAACTAATAAATAATTTAAATAATTATAATAATTTAAATAAATAAATAAATAAGTTAACAAAATGGCTGGCAGAAGAAAATTTCAAAAAATATTTTTATTAAAGAGTTTGTTGTTGTAGCTGTAATTAATTTGCCTCAGAACAATTTGTATTATCAGCTTGTGTATTTTCATAATTGTTTTTGCCATCTTTATCGAATTTTCAATTTATTATTTTTATTTTTTGCTTTGTTTATTATTAAATTAATTTCTATTTATAAATCTAATTAAAATCGAAAACAATAACATCGTCACCATTAAAGTTATAATACAAAAAAATTTACACTACAAAACACCAACTAAAGCACCCGAAATTTATTGTTTCTTCTTAGTTTTTAAATCATAATTAATTATTAATATTATTTAAATAAATTTCAAATTATTGAAAATTATGTTTCAAAAATTCAAAGTTTTAGATTTTTTTTTTGGCTACAAGATTGCCAGACTTTCAAAATTGCTAGTTTCGAAGAAATGTCTGCAATATATAAAATTCTTAAAAATATACATATAAAGAACATGTCGCGGTAACATTTTAATTCGCAATTTATGCGCAATTTATAGATGTTGTCATTCTATTTTATATGAAAAATTTATGATTTTGACTATTAACTTTTAACATACATTAAGGGTTGTTCTTTTGGTGATTTTTTTGCTGTTGATATTGATCAAATTTCTAAATTGGTAAACTTCATGCTATATTCCAAAACAATGCCAAATTTTATGTTTTTATCCACATCAAGAGTAGTTTTTGACATATTTACTTTTCTATTTCTTAAATATTGTTTAGAAAATTATCAACGATTTCTTCTGTATTTTTTTAACAAAATTAAAAAAATAGAATAGAAAATATGTCAAATACTACTCTTGATCTGGATAAAAACATAAAATTTGCATAGTTTTAAAATATAGCATGAAGTTGTAGTTTACCAATTTAGAAGTTTTATCAATATCAACAGCAAAAAAATATCACCAAAAGAACAAGCCTATTATATTAAAGTATCAAAGCACTTTTTTTTCTTACCGTGACAAGCCTAATATAGAAATATTTTAATTTTAAAGGAATATGGGCTTAAATTTTTTGTTGATAATTGCATTTATCACTATATAATTATGATAACCCTGTATTTCCCATTAGATAAAAATTCTAAGTGTATAAATAATATTTATTAATAATTAAATATAGGTATTCTGTAATTACATGCATTAGCAACAACATTTTTGTGTCGTTTTTAAGTCTTAAATTTGTCAATCACTTGATTTGTCGCTTGATTATTATATCGATTGATTCAGTATTAAAGAAGAGGGTTGTATAAGGAGAGCAGAGAATGATTACATAGAGAATATGAAGAAAAAAAAAGAACAGACAAGCAGAACAAGAAACTGATTATTAGAGATTATTGATTATGAATCAAACTTTTTAAAACAAAGGTGAACTATATTATAATATACATATCGATAGCTTAGCAATGGTTGCAATGCGTATCTAGAAAACTTCTTATATGGTGCTAATAGTATGTCCTTAACATCTTAGTCGCTAAGCTATCGATATGCTACTATCAATGAGGTATTTCTGAAATTAAAGTGAGTGGCAAGAAATTCGAAAATGTCTGTCTATTACCTCACTGAATTTTTGTAGATTAAATGTAATATTGCACGAGAAGGAATCGATACATAATATATCCATTCTCTGTTACATATTTCCTATTTCACTTTCTGATTTTCTATTATCCAACATTTAAAAAACTAGAAATCTTATAAATGTGCATTAAAGATTTGAATCTTGCTGTAGAAATTATTTTAAAAATTCTAAACATAGAAAATATTTCCAAAAAATAATGAGATATTTGAAATTACTTAAATTGACGCATAATGATCTCTGCCGTTATTCAAAGGTCATAACACCCCGACGTCTATCGCCCCATATTTGAATATCTTCTAAATGAAGGGTTGTATATTAAAATTATCCATGAATTATCCACTTATTTTCAGAGGAGAATGTTTTCCCCAAACAACTTACCCCCTCCGATGCCCCCCAAAAAACTTTTAGTGTAATAATTTGAAAAAAAAATCACCTGAGTTGTTTCAAATTGAGACCCTAGCGGGGGAAATGGTATACCATTGGTTGCGTATTCAAAAATAAGTGAGAGTCGTTCATGGTTATTTTTTCTGACGGGGAAGATAATAGGCCCCGAAACTTTTAAACCGGTAACGGTGACCCATTCAAAAAGCAAAAATTATTTGAATCATTTTTTTTTTGTTGGTTTCAACCTACCTTCGGAACTATCTTCTACGAAAAATTACTTATTTTTTAAATTATGGTTTACAACAAGTAGCCTGGATCTTAATATACAACTATTAACACTCGCAGACACAATAATTACAATAATATTATAGTTTTCTAGCTTGCACTAATTTATTGATGTCATTATATGTTGTGATCATCGCTGGCCCATCATTATCTGTGAAGTGTTGACATTTTGTGAAAATATTATGACAATTTCTTCCATCTTGTCCATCCTTTGCAGCTCTCATATATTTAAAAAATCGCAAAATTTCCACATTATCGGATGACGGTTTTTTTAATTCATTTAATTCTCTGAAAATGAAAAAAAAAAAATAATAAATTGATTTATTTTTTAAAAATGATGGAAAATTACATTTATTAATTGACTTAAAAGTTACCGGTAACTAAAAATCTTATTTTTCATAAATTTAACTAAGTAACTATCGAAGTAACTTCATATTGACATCACTTAACAAACATATCGGAATCTTTTATTAACAACAATTGTGTCTCAAAAATAAAAAAAAAAAACAAATATTTTTTTAATTATCGATATCGGCATCGGTATCGGTATCGGTTGAGTAAAAAGGTGTTTCGATACCGATACAACATTGAAAAGACAAAAAACGGACAAATTTCCAAACTTAAAGTGAGACGAATCTTAAAAAGTTAAAACGATTTTATTTTTTTAAAAAATTCTGATTATGATGTTGATTAATTTATCATTTAATTCAATTAATAATTATAATTTTATTTCGTTTTTTTTATTCAGACGGAAAAAACAAGAATTGAAATGACATGACAAAAAATCAATTGAAAAATACATTCCAAGGCCAACCCTGTATAAAATGACGTTACGCTTACGATATAGCATCGATAACGCTGGTATAACGACGTTTATTGTTAGTATACGTTAACGATTGATTATCATAACGCACCGCTTATGGATGCCTATAATAAAATATGAATTGCATGATTTCGGTAGTTAACAAATAAACATGAAATCTTTAACCCGCGTATGTCATGACACAATAATAATAAACATTTTATTATGGCTTTAAATGGAGAAAGTTACTTGATTTCTATTATTATTTTATTTTTGAAGAATGTTAAACATTCTTGTTACTTGTTATATTTATAATAGTTGGCCATTATAATATTCGGTCAACCACATGAACAATATATATGATGTACGTGCGTATATTACACCACTTAAATGGTAATAGTATAAACTGATATACCGCACGCGTCTTCTATTGTATTCTGTATGAATAAAGCAAAAAAAAAATCACACTATTGTACATTATGTTTAATAACTTCATAGCAACAATAATATTTAATTTATAAGCAGATATTTTTTCTCGCATTTAAATATTTAGTCAAACTATTGTTTCTTATTAAAATTTAAAATCGTGATATTTCACTCTATTCATAATAAATAAACATTTGCAAATTATTAACAGCAATTCAGCTATTGTTCAGTTATAGATGGCATGTTGATCAAAATTAAATTGCTCACATTTAATTATCGAAAGATATTTTCTTGAAATACATACAAACATTGTAATTTTTTTTTGTTTGTTTTCATGTTAACTAGCACTAAGCTTACTCACTAACTTTACTCACCTACTCAATTGCGCCGACACTAAATTACTGTATGGAATATACTTTGCTGGACTTGCATACATCAAACAAACCAATTTTTCACGACATGATTCACTGCTATCATCCAGATTTAATTGTTGAAAAACGGAATCCAATCGCGACAGTAAAGGACTATAAAATGGATCGTAGTTTGTTAGTAACATCGATGATGCCGGTATATCGTGGAACACTTTAAAATCATCTTTTTTACTTTGCAATCCATCATTGTCTGTATGTTGTGTGAAATCTTGTAAATTATATGAATTCGTACCATACGAAATTTTCTGTTCGCCTAATTCGTATATAGCATTGTTTGAGGCTGCCGTATCATACATTTGTGCTGCATATTTACTATCATTTGGTGTATTGGATTGTTGTGGATAATTATAACCCATCACGTTATTTGTCATTTCTTGAGCTGGAATGTTATCTTTAAATTCAAAATCATCAACTGTCTCGGCAGTTTGTCCAATACCCGACACCTGAGATAAACCTAGACCGAAAGAAAATTTTGGTTATAAATAATTTTCTAGTGTGGTTTCAGTTTATGAGCCTTTGTGTTGTAGATGTTCAAGAAACCACAAAGTATAATTTAAAAAAAAATATTTTTTTTAAAATATTTTGTTAACAGCTCAATAAAATTTCTTATATAAAGACTTGGATCAATCTATTGACTGATACTAAACATCAAATTGAAAAATGTCTTCTGTTCAAAAAAATTTATCTAAGAATTTAATACTTATCAAGTTTTTCATGAAAATGATTTACCTTTGCCAACTATTTTTCCCAATGATCCAAGAATACTGGGAAGAAACATAGCGAATAGAACGGTTTTTGCCACTTGCATTCCAATCATTACTGGCCACATAAATTTCTTAAAGCCTTAAAAAAGAAACATTTTTGATTCATTAAAATTGAAATAAATTAATTGTAAATTTTGATATCCTGTTTGAGAGTTCATTTAAAGAGATAGAGAGAAAATTCATTGAGCGCATATTCATGCGTTCGAACAATTAACGGATTTTCATTTTTTTTTTTTTGTATGTTTGCTCAATGAAAATTTTCTTTCAACCATTTCAGTTTATTTACCTTTTAAAAAAAATACTCTTCCAGTTGATGTTATTGCATCCTGAATGTTTGTGCCCAGGAAATATCTTTCAGCAAATCTGCTTAATCGTCCAATAACATGTTCAATAAAAAATTGATTTGAATTAAAGCTTCGATGTGTCGCCAGTAAATTATCTCTTGAATCTGTGTTATTTGGGTCAGTAGTTTCATGAACATATTCCAAAATCATATCTTGTATATCATTCAAACTTATCATTATATTTTGTTGACTATTTTCTTCTTTCCGCTCTACTAAGTAGTGTTGATTTTGTATTTCATTAGAATTATCAACATTAAGACCGGTTGTATTATTTTGTGATATTTCTTCATTATTTATTGGCACAAATCCATACTCCAAATTAAATAATGATCTTGTGTCTTTCAAATTCAATATATTTTCTAATTCTTCTTCGTGTGAATTTGATATCAGGAATACGGTGATTAGAATTATTGAAATTAAGTTCCGATGACATGTTTTAAAAAACATTCTTTTTTATTGTGCGAATGGCTAACCTTTAAATTGAACATAAATTATAACAATTTTTTATAGATTTACAAAATAAAATTTACTTTCTCTTATATGACAAAATTTAATATTTATACGTCATATTTCTGTTGTCGCTTAGCACCTGAAAAGAGAAAAAATAAATAAATAAATGTTTAGAAATATAATTGTATAGTTATCGAAAAACGCACATTTAAAATCTGTTTTGTTAAAAATGGAATATATGTCAGTTAATTATTAAAATGTTTAGAGGTTAGTGTGTGTTTTAAAAATTGGTGTTATTAATTCATGAAAATGAAAGATGATGATATCCGCCTTATAGAAAATAAATAACTAAATGGCATTTGATTGAAGTGTGTTTGAGAAGAGAAAACTTTCAGTCTCAAAACTATTAATCACTTTAAAGGCATAATTGTTAGCCATGTCAAAAGATGATGACTCAAAATTAAAATTCAATTCAGTTCTGTGATATTGAATTTATGAAAGGTAGAGTAAGAGATCTCTGCAGAGACGCAGTGGGCTTGTAAAATTTAGCGATTCTCAGGTGATCATAATACAATTTGGATTTTTTTGTTGTTGTAAACCTATTTAGGACTCTCACACTGAAGTCAAAACATGCAGTAACAGATTACAGGGAAGAACTATTAAACTTATTAGGAAGTTTTTATCAAAGTGCTCGTGCAGAGCTGCATTAACTAACTAATATTTCTTTTAGGTTGTTTGCTTCCACTCGGGAGAATCGGTTGTGAAAAGCAAACAACGTTGTGGCAATATCATAAATAGTTGTATCGATTTGTCTATGAACTCCATTTAAAATAGCTTTTAATGCCAGTTCTATCAAAAATAATAAAAAAATTCAACTAGAATTGATTGATACAAAAATGTAATATAAAATATTAGCAATTTATTTGTTCTAAAGACGAGGTCCGGAATCAAAAAAAAAAAAAAACAAACAAACAAAAACGTCGCACTTGACATTCTAAATATGTATATTAGAATTGTTCCCTTTCCACTGAATTTCATAAGAGTGAAAGAATATATTCACACAATTGTACAGAGTAAGTATTATTGCAATTTCACAATGACTATAACCTCTATAAACTATTTTTAACAATCCAACACGTCTGTCACATAAAAATTGGCAATGGTCGGTAAATTAATATCTTTTTTTCCTCGAAATTTTTATTGAAAACGAAAATGAAGATGATTTTCTTTTTTTCACAATTAATAACTAAGTATGTTCCTTAAATATATCTACGTTATATTAAAACTATTTAACTAGGTTAACAATCATATATGTTATTAAAATATTATATTGTTTTAAGAAAATAAGTAAACAAACTTATTCAATTACCGTATTGACCTTAATTTCTATTAATTTATTAAACTGAACTAGTTATAATTATTATATTTAAATAAATTTTATAGTTAAATATGAAACAATATATTCTTATAATGTTACTTCACTCTCTTGTATTTGAGACACTTTTGAATTTAAATATTTAAATAATACGATTATATTAAAAATGGAATAACAATAATATTAATTTGATGTTTCACAAAAATATTTCCAAATTAAAAAAAAAAAACCACAATTTTTTCTGTGGTACACAACAAAAGCTATATATTCGCCTCTATTAAACGTAGAAAATTCAATAAAAAAAAAATATTTATATCGAGTGATTTGCCATAGAAGTTAAACATAAACTACACTCATCGCACAGAACAAGTTTATACCATACATAAAACTCACTTAATACTGACTAACATACATTTCCTATAAACTATCTACCTGCATATATTATTATATTAATATTATCATTATATGCTTGCTTATATTATACATATTATATACCATTCACATCACATCACATCACCGAACAGTTTTTACAAGTTGAAGGTAGGTAGGTATAGGTGGCTGTGCTCCATTTCATTTCCATCATATAAGTAAGGAAGGTAAAAATAAAAAAAAAAAACATAAACTAATGTACCAACGGATATGTTTGCGTGCACACAGTGCGCAGAGACATGCTATTTATTGCTATTATTATTTGTGGAATGGGGGGCTAGGTGATAGAGAATGCTGATGATATGAAAAGGATATTTTTATTTTAATGTGACATATTTAATGTTTATGGTTGTCAATATTTGATATAAATTATGTAATGGTCCATTTAAAATAGAGCCGAAAACTCAATGAGATATATGTTTATTTTAAAATTATATTTAAAATGAGGGTATGCCCAAGCGGCATTTGTTACCAAAATCGCAGTAATATTATCGTAATTTTTTGACAAAAATTTAGTAATATTACCGTAA
>JAABKK020048069.1:0-40185 GCA_011634745.2 Catotricha subobsoleta | reverse complement strand
TGTTTCGTCCGAAATTCGTTGACCGGAATTCTGTTTCAGCCGGAACTGAAAATAGCTGTTTCGTGGCAACACTAGTTAAAAGTCAAATATTTGAATCAAACTTATTGATTTTGTTTCAATTTCGGGTTGATTTCAGCTTGCTTCAAGTAATCGCGTTCAATGTGAACTATAACTTTATTTAATTATGCCCAAAATCTAATTTCGAATTATTAATCGAACACGCTTATGATTAGTTATATTTTTTTTGTTTGGAATTAATTTTAATAGTGTTTTTTGCCATTTATTTTTTATTGTGATTTCTAATTAATTTTATTTATAGAAACATTATGATTTAAATCAATCAAATATCATTGTCATTTTTAATAACATACATCCTTCATCCAGAGATGGGACTATTTGAAATATGTACTGTACATGTGTATTTGAAATAAGTATTTACATTTACATCTGGTATGAAATGTATTTTAAATACAATAAAATATATTTTGAGTTGCTTGATAATTAATTAATTCTGGTGCATACAGTTTACAAATAAACAATTTACCGAAGATTTTTATACAAAAAACTTAAAATTTTATAATAATTGTAGGAATTATATAGAATAAAAGAAAAAAATAAAGACAAAAATGAGATAAATAAAGCATTCTAAGATCCAGAGATGGGCGACTATTTGAAATACAAAACAGTTGTATTTTAAATATAATGTAATTAAACTACATTTGAAAATACTTGTACATTAAATACATTTAAAATACATTTTGAGCTCTAAGTCCCATCTCTGCCTTCATCCCTGAATTTTCTATGTATTTAATATTTTTTTAAACGATTCAGACAATGAGTATGTATTTTTTTTCCGAAATTCGTTAAAACTTATTAATATTATTATTTAAAGCCAGTATGAATTTACATAAATAGTGTAACAGCTATATTTTTAATTTAATTTTATATTTTCTTTGTATTTTCATCGTTAGACGACGAAATGTATTGAAGGGAATATTGCACAAGAAAAGTTTTCGTACTCACAATAAAATAAAGTAAGTAAAAACTTTGAAGTTTGTATGAAATTTAATTTTCTGGTGTAAAATGAGAAATTATCTCTTTAACCAAAATAGGAATATCGTTTGTAATAAAAATAATCTATTTATGATTATCAGTTTAAATAAGATTTTGAAGTAGAGTTACTTATAAATAGTTTTAAAATAATAATAAACTTACCGCAAGAATTTTATCGCCCGGTTTAATACGTCCATCTGTTGTAGCTGGCTCACGAACTAAAGCTCGAACATAGTGTCCCAACACAGATTCATCCTCTTTTCTTAATGTAAAACCTAATGATCCTTGTTGTTTAACCATAATGATTTCAAATTCCTGCAAATATTTTCGCACATTATTAATTACAAAATGTTTTAAGTTCATTATAATAGTTTATGGAGTGCATTGTACGGGAAAACAACGATAATATAAATAATAAATATAATTAAGTTGTTGTACATACATAAATTGACAACAAAATAATTTACAAAACAAAAAAATTCTATTGAAGATAAGTGGAAAGTTTAAAATGGAAATATTGGTTAATATAGTAATAATTTATTTTTGAAACTTTTAAATTCTGTGTTAAAAACTCACCCCACTAAAAAATGTTTGAATTGGTGTTAATGGCTCTAGTGGCTCTAGTGGTAGACTATTGGGATTTGATCTGAGTGGTGGTTTTGGTGGTTCAGTTGGTGGTGATAATTTTCTGTATTGTTCATCGCGCGGACGACAAACTGTTAATGTAACAAAGTTTGGTGCTGTACGTAAAACTTCTAGTGCTTCCTATAAATTGTAAATAACAAAAAAATAATAATATTAATAATAAAATGAAAAGTTTTTCAAATCAATTATCAGCGAAATTTTGTACATAGAAAAAATATATTATATATATGTAATATTTCCATTTCTTACATGATTTGTTAATCCAGTTAGTGGTATACCATTTGCTTCAAGCAGAATATCGCCCGGTTGTAGCATTCCAGTGCACCATGCTGATTGATGCGGAAAAAGACGTTTAATTCGAATTAAACCAGGAAATGCTGCGTTTGTGTCAATACCTCCAGAAACCGATAAACCTAATCCACGTGGTCCTTTTGGTACTTGGACCATAAAGCAGCAATCTGGAAATTTCATAGAAATATATTGTGTTATTTTTGTTTTAGCATTAAATATATTTTATATGGAAACGTTAATTCATAAAAATGTTTAATTACTATTTATTTCTATACTATTGTATATAATACCAGAATTTATATTTCATCACATTTTATGGCATTTTATGTTTTCTTCTAAATGCGTCTGTTAAAATGTCTGCCACTCCCATCCTAACCAACCGATAATAAACATTGCTAGTAATTTATATTAAAACGAAATACCAAACACTAACCTATCCGTGGGTAAATATTTCATTAATACTACATCCGTTCTATTGGTTAAGTTTAAAACATTTCTGTAAAAATTATTGTTTCTATAATGGGTTTTGACGCCGCTTACGTATATTAATGCTTCGCTATACTGTATCCGATGATAAAGAAATTGATAGAAAATCTTTCAACTGACTAACCCTACTCATACTGACTTCCGAGGTCCAAGTTAAATAAGAACAACACCAATTACATCACAACAACCCAAACAAAAAATTTATGATTTATGAGGTAAATTATGATAGTTATTATATATTGGGTAGATTAATATATATTATATATACATGGCAAACGGAAGAAGTTGTCATTTTATGCGAATTTCTTGAAAATTTTATAGGTTTTATGATGATGGAGGATATAACGATAATGTAAAAGTATATAAAATGTATTAAAGACGAAAAAGACAAGAAAATAAAATTGAAGAAAGTTACATCGTAGAAGAAAATAATATTTTATTTTTGTGTTATTTTATTTCGTATTTTTAAATTGGATATTGGTATTCGAGACGTGTATTGGACGCTGGCAAATTCATCACCACCCCTCACTTCAAATCATCTGTACTTGTGATTTGCCTTTTGTACATAATGTCAACCTTTGTAGTATTTTTTTTTCTTTAAGCCCAGAAATATTTGAAATGATTAAATACATAAAAAAAAAAAAAATAAGAAAAACTTATAAGACCCCGCGTTATTTAATGAAAAAAGTTTTCTCAATTTTTACTTAATAAAATTAAGATATAATTTTTATTAAGTTATAAAATTAGTGATATTTAAACTTATTGCTAATTTAATCACACTGCTCCCATTTACATATATATATTATATAGTTACTTTGATTTAAATAGTTTTCCAATATTTTAGACGACAGTTTAAAGAATTCCAATTGCTATTTCTAAAATGAAAAATTTTGGTGGTGAAATCGTCAAACCATTTTTTTTTTTTTAAATATTTTTTAATACCAAGTGATCAATAAGTAGTAGAAGAATTTATTTAGTTTCCTTCACATCATACAGACTTTAATTTACTTTGAGGTGGCATCGAAAACTTTCAATCTGTATTAATGTCCCTATCTTGTTTCTGTTACATGTTGATGTTATACCAAAATTACCAAAGTACACTTTTAAATTGACAAACTTTTAAACAAAAATGTTTACTTTAACATGTTCTTCTATAAAAAAAAAAACTTTTTTTTTTATTATATTTATAAGAACGTTAAACTTGTACAGTATTGCAATCAACAAAGATTTTGTTTCATATTATATTTTATGTACATTGTATATATAAGTACGCTTAGCTTTAGTGTATGCATAATATGTATATATATTCTATGACTACCACTATACGCTACGAAGTACGGAACGATGAGATAATTTAGTTCTATATAGATTTTTTTTCACTTCTTTTGAATGAGAAATAAACGATATAAAATAAGGCTTTAATAAATGCGATTGAATAAATTGGTTGACAAATCTTATATTCTTTCCTGACGTAAGCACACTTTAACAAAAATATATATTTGTATTTATATTATAATGGAAAATAAATCTAGTTTAAAAGTCTTCTTATTATCTGTATCAACAAATCAATAGAAAAATATTTTTTAATTTGAAATATTAAAAAAAAAAAAAAATAAAATAAAAAGCGAAAAATAAACTCATAGGATGTTAGACTAAACGTCGGTTAAAACGAGAACATTCACTATTAATTATCTTGACATTTTACGAACACAACATTATTATATTGAAATTATAATTTCATATATGAATTATTTTCCTTAAATATAATACGTGATTCATGTAATTTCAAGTGTATTTCTCTGTAATGCAATTGTATAGAAATATATATATATAAAAAAAAAAAAAATCTATTTCATATAAACCTCCATTAGAGACCTATTTTAATATGATTGTAAACGTGTGTAAGTAGGTTGTAGATAGGATATTATTCAGCGCGATTTACCTCTAGCACACTATATATTCATATATGATATATATATATTTATTTATATATATTATATGTTAGATTTAATACATTACCCTTTGTTATAAAACTATATTCGCATCCATTGAATTTGTCGTAATCCCATTGTGGCTGTTGATGTACGGGTTGATATGGTATAGATAGAAGAGGTAATGGTGGTGGCAGTTCATCTTCAGGTGAACGCTCTGAACCATAACCCTGATCACAACCTATATCGAAATTTGAACGATTTATTGGTAGTTTTAGTTGAATGTCGGGTTTATTTTCTGCAAAAACCATAGAAGCAAATCAATTTGCAAATATTATATACGTTATTGTATAAAAGAGCCAACAATAAACTACTAACTAAAGCTAAAAGATATAATAAAATAATACAATGTTATTTGTATGTCGTGCATAAAATAAAGAGAAAGGAAAAGAAGAAAAAATAAAATAAAATAAAACATTGTATGCCTAGGTTTTCTGTATATCAACATCACAACAAATACAAATTAATTGAAATAAAAATATATATTGGGTGATTCTGTGCCATTATATATATATATATTTTTTTTTAACATAGACCCAACCACCATAATTTCATAGCTAACATTATAAGTATTATTTCGAATACATACCGTGATTTGTTCTGAACGTGTTGCCTAAATTAGTTGATGAGGATGTGGATTCCTTTTCACTGCTGCTATTATTGTACGGTGAACTTTCTCTTGGCGGTAGTTGTTGTTTTTGTAGTTGATTTCTTGGACCTACAGTCACGTAGACCATTCCATCGTCTAATGTATTACTGTTATCAACGTAATTGATGTGAACTGAAAAGGGATACATTTAAAATTATTGATAAATTTTATTATTTTTCTTTTATTGTATTCTTAAGAATTGGGTAGCATTGTGAAAAAAAAAATAAGAGAATCTTTTACAAGCAATGAATTTTTAAAAATGTAACTGTGGAAAAGACATATTTTCATCATATTTTTCCTTTTAACTTTGCTTGCGTGCAATATGTTTTATTTGAAAATAAATCAAGACATGAATTTATACAAATATGATTAAGATCAATTCGTTAATAAATAGTACGAACTATATGCGAATATGTGTTTAGTTATCATATTGCGTGCGCGTTCTATAGTTCTGTACATTGCTTTAATTCTACCTAACATAATAAAATATTATTATAAATGTCTATAGAAAAATTGTTTACCATTTTCCTCGCACACGTCATCCGAATCTAAGTGATTAGGTAAACTTCCACAAAATTTATTTCGATCTTTTTTACTAACACACAATGGGGCTATCATTAATTGCGATGCTGCCGTGTTAACTGGACATGTTTCAGTCATATTTTCTTCTATATAGTTGTTTGTATTTTGTTCATGTTGTTGTGTAGCGTTTGAATTTGGTTTTCCATTTTCTGTTTTACGTTTATTGTTCGGTGTGTAATAAGATCCATTTGGTGTTTCATGGTTTTCATGGTTTTCATTGCACAAATTGCCTATAACCATAATTTTTCAAATGAAATAATAATATATGTATTCTGAAATATTATGAAACTTTTTGGTATATTTTCTATATCAATATATAAATATACGATACATGATACATTATTATGTATTATATTTATGTTTAATAGAAATTCAAGAAAAGAGATTTTCTGTTATATTATGCTTGATAAAAAAAAAATATAATAGAAAGGTAGAGCTAAAAATGTTTTTCACTGTTTTCATATCGTTTATATATTGATTGGGTTGAGGATTAAGGATTAGGTAAATGTTGGTTGTCGATGTGTATATTTTCTACGCCCTAAATCTATTTCCAAAAAAAAAAAAATGTTCGATTTGTATAAGAAATAATATCGTATTATTATTAAATTAAAGCCCTTTTGATTTCGTTCTTTATCAATACACGAACTAAAAATATACATATAAAAAGTTTTATCGCTTATATAAATCATAAAGTACTTCTTTGCTTATATTTTTTTTTCTTCATTTCTTTCATAAACTTCATACAATCTATAATCTATAATCTATAATCGTTCGTGTTATATGCACCCATCTAATGTTATTACTCTATACTTAGACTATTTTGTATTTATACAGAAAATATTAAATCTTTATCATCCAAATACCTGAAGACTGTGTTCGGCGACCAGATAATCCTTTTCCGGAATGCCGTGACACATTTGATCCCATATTATTAACTTGCTGTTTACCCTCGTTCACTTTGTTGTTATAAGTATATTTTGTCTTATAACTATCATCTTGGATAACTTTCTCGAAATTGTTGTTTTTTTCTTGTTTACCAATAAAATTATATTCAACAGTGTGGTCAGTGGTGTGGGTATTGTCGTCGTCTTCGTTTTGGATATTACTAATCAACCCTTCAATTACTCGATTGTTGTTTAATTCGGTATCATGTTTATCATTATTTGGTGAATTTCGTGTATGGGTATGTTGTTGTTGTTGCAGTGATGCAAGCTGTTTGACTAGTTTTAATAAAACTTGCTATAAAATTAGAAAAAAAAATCAGAAGGTTAATACATAATTCAAATATTGAAGACTTCTTTTTTTTTCTTTGCACATTGACGCGTATAATTATCAAATGTATTTCCTGCAATATTTATCATGTTATAACATTATTTATAAAAAAAAGTAAAATCGGAAATAACGAAAAGGAAAAAAATAATAAAATGAAACCGATCATAATATATATTTTTCACTCAATAACTTTTTATATAATACATGGATGGGCACGTACGTTATATACTAACCGTCTTCGTATTCTACATATATAAAATATAAAGGAAAAGAGAAAAAAAAATGAAATATTTCATTTAATAAAGCACATAAAATATACAATTTTTCAATTTTTTTTACTTAATCAACCGTACTTTTTCAGAAATTATGTTTCTATATTATTATTATTATTTTTTCTGCCACTAAATCAAATCAAATAACTTTACCTACAACCTATAACATAAACAATATGTTAGTAGTTTAATTTTGTTTGTTTAGCGCGACCACAAATTGAAAATATTAAAAATAAAAAATAAAAATAAAAATAGAATTCTCGCAAATAATACAATAATAGCAAACAGCGCACAGAACTTTGTTTATTCGACTTTGACAAGATTTTTTATGCTAATATGCTACATAATAAATGGATACAGTGAATCAAGTATGGGATAGTACCAGCGATATTTGATTCTATGCTTTAAGGTTGAAGTGTTATATGAACCGCGAAATGAATATTTTTTTTTTTGTGTGTATTGTCATTATTGATGATTATAAATAAAATATTACCATTGGACAGATAGATATGTGCCTTATGTGAATCGAATTTAAAATATATATTATATATACATATTTATTTTTTTTTATTTTATATGTACCTGATCTGATTCGTCATGAATGACATTAGTGGTTGATGATTCGAGATGTGATAGTGATATACTGTTTTTTAAAGCCACAACTTGTTCACCTGAAATATAAAGAAAAAATATTTTGATTAATTTTTATGTCAGCGCAATATAAAATATAAGTAACCCGGTATCAACTATACGTATACGCAAATTAAAGGGAGTTTGCGAAATCGACGTACCCAAATTTACGTAAGGCTCCGTAACTCGTTTGCATAAAGATTTCTACGTTTCCAATAATTTGAACACTAGTATGAAACTAATGATTGTTCATAATCAAGGAAACTTGAGATTTTCTACGCAAACGAGTTACGGACACTTACGTAAATTCTCGTACGTCGATTTCGTAAACTCTCTATTGTATAAAGTTTCAACTCTTGTTAATATATAAACTATATACATAACACATATATAAAATATAATAAATGAATGAAAATTTTCTTATTCTTAATAATAACAAATTTCTATTATACACAATATAAATAAAAATAAACACGAATGCCAAGAATTAGGCGTAATCGTGGTTTGAATATTTAAAAAGTTTCAAATTTGGTCTTTATTCCTTTCTGTCCTTCCATTAGATTAGCTGGGTAAGGTATAATAATGTTTTATTAAAAAAAAAATATATATATATAATAAAAAGTATTGATCAAATATTTTTCCATGAGTCATTTTGTGAGAGATTTTATTGGCTACTTAGCATTAAACTACCAACACATATTCCATTTATTTTATCATATTATTTTTTATTTTTGTGAAAGAACTGAGAAAAAAAAACAGAATATGCATAAATGTCACACCGAACATTTACTAAGGATATTGCTTTCAAAACATATTTTCGGAAGGGGAAAAAGAATATAATCATCTAAATAATCTATCGATTTATATATATTTCTATAGTCTTTTCGAATGTGAAAGATATAATAGATGTTTTGAGCGCATACAATCCCTATATATACTAGTACATAAAATGTCTTAAGATGTAAATCGAGCTGAACCAAATTTTCTGCGCAAAAATTCTAACATTTAACACTGGACTTAACTATACTACAACTGGATTTCACGATTGAATATATTCTATAGGTTTTTGTTCTTTCATTTTACAATCTTGTCACTCTATATATTGTTTTTTTTTTATGTTTCTATGTTTATATGTTTCATGGTAATTAGATGCACGACATGAATTTTAATTTTTTAAATAGATAAAGTATTATAAGTATTAGCTTAACAAATCAATGATTCCAGTGAGAAGTAAGAATCATAAACAATATAAACTTTTACTTGTAAGATGCTGTTGAATGTATAATTGGATATTTTATTAAAATAAAGAATACTACTGTATAAATAAAATATAAAACGAAATTTCATATACATATATAATGCTATTATTTTGTTGAATATAGTATTTATTTTAATTGAAAAAAGTTTTCTAAATCGAAAATATTCCATTTTTAGCCTTTAAAATAATGTTTTCAGTACAAAAACTCAGAAGAATATAAAACTCCATATAAATTCGATCATCAAAATACATAGAAAATACAAAAAAAAATAAGGGAAAATATTTTAAGGAATTAATTACTTAAACGAAAAAAAAAACAACACACATTTCTGTTTTCATTTTTTTCGGCAAAAATGTTTCTGTTTTTAATATATATATGAAATGATAACTTTTGTACTCAATTTAGTCAATACGGACAATAATATTTTTCTTCTTTTTTTCTTTTGAATAAAACTAGACAACAACCCAGAATACTTATATATTTATTTATTTAGCATTTTGTGTTTTTATTTTTAATTTTTTTTTTTTAAATTTTTCGTTTCGTCATAAATGTGATTTTTCTTCTCAAACTTAATATGCAAGAAAACTATAAGCATGAGTCAGCAGATTAGATTTTACACTGTGTTTGTTGTTAAGTATAATTTAGTATTGAAATATCCATGAAATGAACATAAAATACCAATAACTTTTTTCTATTTTTTTTTTTTTTTTATTTTAAACAGAAACAGCAAAACAGAGAAAAAATAAGAACTTTAAAAAGCAAGTGCTTGTGTATTTCTACTTCAATAATATTTTTGTTTTGTTGCATTTTCAAAGCGTTACAAGCAAAAACTTTAGCTCGTAAATAGTCAGTCAAAAGACAACAAAGAATTTTAATTTAAACAATAATTTGAAAAGTTTCAAGATGAAATTGTTTATATAAATATAGAAGTGTACGTCTTTTTCTTAAACTCAATTTCTTTTAGAATATTTTCTGTTTTTTGTTTTTTGTTTTTTTTTTTATACAAATTTAAATTTTACCTTTTATAGATTTATTACAAAATACAGAAATCTTCTTCAATTCAGAATTACAGTAATAATAACAATAATATTCAGTTAAAAAAAGTATATATGTATAAATAAAAATATATATACATAATTATATAATATAAATTTAAATAGTATAAAAATAATATGAGACCAGTCATAACAAATGTAATGTAATAAAATAATCGTATGTATTTTGTATATAGGTTTATGTACATTGTACATTACATATAAATAAAATATATGGTTGCGTATATGTCTCTTATTTAACATTAGCTTATAACAAACAGAAAATGAAAAGTTTTTGGTGAAAAGCTTTGTTGTGTTCATATCATATTAATGTTGAAAACTACGACATATTATTGTTGGAATGTGTATTGTGTATAATTCAACTCAACATAAATATAATTATTATTACACTTCAAATTATATGAAAATAATATTACCCAACAAAATATCATGGTTAGTTTATATCTCCCGAGTGATTTCCATTATAACAATGAACGAAATTACAGTATTCAAAAATGATTTTCGTATAAAATTATAATATGGTGGATGTTGAAAAACAAAAATATATATATCCGACATCTATTCAGGGTATAAATGTTTGGATGCATTTTTTGATTATATTATTAAGTAAATTGAAATTACAATTCATTTGAATTAATGCGCAAGTTCCACAATATGATTTAAAATTATTTATTTATTTACTATAATTTCTAATTTATGTAAGAATCATTTATATAAAACCATTTTGGATTATTAAAAGAAATAAATTAATCTATATAATTAAATGTCTCTTGATAAACTATTTCTAAATTGTGAATATTTTGTATATAATATTAAACAGGTAAATTTCACAAAGTTAAACGATATTTTACTAACGCGCCCTTTGGAACAAAGGATATATACCCACAGGTTTTTGGGGTCCGGAATGTAATCTATCTCTATATATATATATAATACTTATATTTTCTAGTAAATTAATTGAAAGAGAGAAATTGTTCGGTTAGGAAAATTACTATTAATATATGTTAAATTCTTACCCAAAATGTGGTGAATTACAACAACAACAACAAAAAAATAAATAATCAAAAAAATTCTGACGATAACAATTTAAAAAGCTTGACAGTGACAATATTTCAACAATAAAAGTTTTTCTGAAATACAATTTAATATTATAAATGATGATGTATATTAAAATTTCATAAATACATACATACCCGAGAAAAAAGTTCTTTACACATCACATAAATTACTTTATATTTTCTTTATAAGAAAGGGTTAACATTATAAATACTTCATAGTTGTAAAGTTATTGTAAATGATTGTGAAAAGTAAAAGTCGTTTAGGAATCTAAAAGTATTTAAAGTACTTCAACAATTAAAATTTAACGTACTTTAAATAGTTTACGTTTACTTAAAATACGTTGATTTTATGTCACAACGACACAATAAGAATATATTCCATTTAGTTCATGAGTAGAATGTTAAATATGGTAGAGATTGTAGTAAAGCGACAATGAAATAACATTGATGTACAGTTAGATGTATCTCTAAAACTCTACACAACAAAATGAATATGCCCTTAATATCTTATACCTATATTACTGAAGTAGGAGTTAGTTACTTATAAGGTAGCATAAAGTAAAATGATGTCACATTAAGTAATTTTTTTTTTTACCCGGGTAGCCATTTAGTTAATTTGTTGTTGATATAATATTATATTTACTTTAATAAATAATAAAAATATTCATTAACATAAACAAAACACTAGAGGTTGACATATTTGCTAATAAATTTATATTTTAACTCATTTCGTATCATAATTTATAAATCGCAAGTTCAGTACACATTTACATTGAAATTTACACGACATTGATATAAAACATCATAAATTTTATAAATATACCGAAAAACCATATATGTACTCGTAATATAAGATGAGAAGAAGTTTAATCCTGTGGATTAATTTTGAATGAAATTAAGCGTCTGTTTAATTTAACTTCCAGTACGATTTCTATACAAATCGCATATTATAGAATTCGGTTATACATATTACCTACTACCACATCACAAAATACATTTTATATAATATACATATATAATTTCTGTGCATTAAATATGTAGATAGAGTATAGGTATACACAGATTAAAATACAATGATAATAAAAGCTAGTCCTAGTACATACATATAATTCTATGGAAAACGGTTATACTTATTATTTTATATGAAAATAGAATACAATTAGAAAACCTTAAAACTATAATGTGGCTGTGCACAAAATGTAACCAAGATAGTGGAAAAGCGCGGTTTTCATTAATTTTCATACTCTCTCACTGAAATTATCAAAGTAAAGACAATGTGTGGACTATTACTGGTAAATGGTAATTGCTTTTACACATTCTATAATATAAACTGTTATACAGTTCAGGTAAGTCGAAAATGTATTTATTTTGAAAGAGTAATTTTAGTTGTATTACATTTGTGCTTGTTGAATAGATTTTAATCATTCTACACATACAATATATGCAAATGAACAAATAAAAATTTCTATTGAAATATTGTTTTCCTGAACTTTTTTTTTTGTATTTTTATTATTTAATATTATGTATATATAATTTCTATTCATTCCATTAATTTTAGCTTTGTTTATGTAGTCTATCTATCCAAAGACCACTTATTCTGTTGATCGGTATGTTTTTTTTTTTTTTATTTATTTTCTTTTGTTTGTTACACGTAGTGATGCTCAAGGGAATCATATATGTATCTATGTTTCATCTATATATAAATACAGTATGCTGATAAATAGATTAGATATCTTTTAGTTTAACTCAGCGTCAGCATTTCATTACATAATTATGTAAGTATAGGTATTAGGTACACTTCAAGTTAATTAAAAAAAAAAATTCGTTTAATTAAAATATTCAACATGCATTTTTATATATATTTTGAATGAGCGTAGCTTTGTAGCATCATTAAGTAATTTAATCTCAGAAATGGTTGAAATGAGAAACCGCGTTCTGTTACATTTTACTTTTTCTTTTTTTTATTAAGTAAGAATACTTATACATCTTTTTTGAACTATTTTTTATCGTCTTATATTATTCTTCTGTTTTTTTTCTTCTTTTTTCTTTTTTGTAGCAAAGTAAACATTTAAGAGGTTTCTATGAGACGTTATACTGCATTATGCAACTACAGCATTTATAACATAAAAGTTTCTTAATTCTTTTAACCAAAGAGCTTTATCATGATTTCATTTTTACGCGGAGAGAGGTATGCTGAATGAAGTATGTATATGCAGATGAATATGAATATATAGATATGTGAATGGTAATATAATATATGGAATATACAGAAGGATATAAAGTGGCACAAAAGCTAAAATAGAGAAAACCACAATATATAATATATGCCATACCGTATAACCCACATTTTATTCTAAAAAATAAAATTTCCAGTCACAATGTTTTAGAATTTAATTTCGTTTTAATTCATTCCAGTCGGATGAATTTTAATTTTTCACGATTTTAATAACCCTTATTTTGTATGTGTGTCTTGAAGCTAACAAATAGGAATTGTGAACAACAGTGACGAGTAGAAATTAAGTGGAATTAAGATTGAAATTTTTGCGTTGGATTCTTTCTATTAACTTTTTTTTTAAGTTTCATTAAATCATTTGAGAAATCATATTAATTATGGGCAATTGCAGTTCACTGAATTAAGTAAATTCAATTTTTCGTTATTCATTTAAAAATAAATCGTTTTAAAAATTATTTTCATTTCTTTAAATACCCTAATAACAAATCAAATTTTGGGATTAGGGGAATTATTTCTATGCGTCAGTATGTCTAATATATTAACATAATATCTAATATAAATTCTCATTCTCCATGCATTCCTGGGAAATTGTCTAACAAGAAAATTTTAAAAGACTATATAGAGAGCGCAACTTGAGTTTTACTTTCGGCAAAGGCATTTGCGGTATATTTTAATTATTAGTATATTCTTTCACAGTTTTAGTTTCAAAACAGAATTTGGTGTGAAGCTTAATTAATAATACATAGACATAGGTTATATAAAGTGATATAATTAAATTAATAAAAGGTATAATATATTTATATGTTAAAATTGATGGCGCAAAGAGGGTTCAATGATATTCGAGACAAACGCTTTTAAAGTTTCACTATTTTTAGTAGGGTGGAACGATTTTTGTTTTGCATACCATTTACCATCTATTGTTTTCTGAGTTGCATTTTATGTCTACTGATGTATGTTAATCAGAGGACAAAATGCAACTCCACAAAACAATGGTAAATATATTATGAAAAAAAAAAATCGATCCACCCTATACTATTTAGCGAATTCAATAGTAATAGCAAAAACAAGAACAAAGAGCACTCGAAAGACTTATTCAATTATCTGTTATTCAAAAATTCCATGAGTATGATACGTAGGTAGAAATTTTAAACAGGAGTTCAGAGAAATTTCTAACATTTTATTCAGAATTGTGCATTCTTGTGTCAAGTTCTTCCATTAATTGTTGACATAGAAATGTATATTATTATTTTTTACAATCTTTCACAGTATTCCATAGAAATTCCTGAGCCATCCCTTTATCGACAATCTTATAGTAGTGATCTTAATTTATTATTAATTATGTAGGTCTTAAAATTTCATTCATTTTCAACTTAATTTTGTATATACTAAAATTTTATATTTTGCCAAATACAACCCCAAAAACTTTAAATCTCTGTGCATTATTGACATGATTTTTCATCAATTAAAATTAAATTATTACAACAATTAACACAATATTTTTTAAAGATATTGTAAGTTTTAAATCTTATTATAATAATAAGAAACTATATTGTATAATGAAAACATAATAAAGAAAAATTTATGAGCTATTTAATTCAAAGAAATTATGGTTTTATTTTCAAGATATATAGCATTAGAAATAAGGGCGGTATTTTGGAGCCTTGCCTATGTCAAAAAAAAATCACTTGCGCCGGCACTGCATGTCTGGCTTACAGCACTCCAATAGTCATAGTCGAAAATTGAGAATAACTAAATGGTTTCTGATTTTTTAAAAAAAAACTAATTAGAATTCATCATTAAATTTTATCATATCTACCAACTGAAAATTCGATTTATATTATTGAATTTGAATTGAATAGTTTTTTGTATGTTCAGATGGAAAAGCCTATGTTTTTAATAGATGCATATAGCTGTAATTATTATTCTTTTCTCTTTGTAACATTTTCAAAACTTTCTCTTTTAGTGTGACAATAAATCTCTGGAATCAGTACAAACATTAAATATAAATCAGCGTACTACTGAATCAAGAAATGGATACAAATTTATATTCATATATGTGGTCAAAAATCCATAACAAATCTTTCAATTTCAATCATCAAAAAAAAAAAAAACTTTATTCAACCAAAACATGATACAAATTACAAGCTTCCGGATTCCAGAAACTTTTATTACATTTTAATGTTTTCATTACAGAAAAAAAAAAATTAAACAAAATATATTTATATTTATATTCATTTTATGCTTTGTAAATAAAATATAAATAGTTAATAGCATTAAATAGAATCAAATAAATTAATATTGTTTTGTTAAATTAGCCTTTACAAACAAACAGATTTTTTTTTTTCATGTTAATGATGTAAAATGAGTAACATATACAATATTTGTTCTAGGTGAAGGTAAAACGAATGATATAATATAATATGAAATGGAGTCAATGTTAATGTTATATATATTATTAAAATATAAAATAAATAATATTAAATATAGACCTGAATAGCATTGACATCATCATACTTGAATTTTTACTTTATTTATGTGCGACGCATTAACATTTTATGACAAATAAAGTGGTTACATACAAATATATATAATTGTTTATTACTTTTAGCACCACTTGAAACCATATGTTCCATTCATCACAACAAAAACTGAGTTCTTAAACGTTTAAAGAAACCAAATATAGCAGATACACTTAAGCATTATTGAAGATTTGTTAAAAAATTAATATTAAAAACATGACACAGAGCACCAGATGAATTGAGTACGAGGTACGTAAAATAGGTAAATAATCTACAGCTACTTGAAAATTATTATTATTATTATTATTATTATTTTTTTTTTGGATTTTCTTTAAAACATCAATGATATAATAATATGTAAGTTTGGTTTGCAAAGCAAAACAATATATTTACATCTATATCTTGGTTTTTCTTCTTTTATTTTTTATTGTGTGTATGTATATGTTTAATATTATACAGCAGAATTTACCATAAATCATAGAAACCACTTATTGAAATGAAATGATGTCGGTAATGTTTTCTTTATAACGCTCTATTATTCACATTTGTATTCTTAAAATATTAAAGTGGTTATGGGTGGGTTTCAGCTTTAAAATCCTCACATGGATAGACATTTTTGTATATTGTTTTATTTGTTCATTCAGAATGTATCTAAACTCTGAACATATTTGGAATAACTGCAGATTAAAAAAACAAAAAACAAGAAGAGTGAAGCAAAGTATGGAGAAAATATAAATAAATATAATATGTTTTAATATATATAGAATACACTTATGGTCGAGTTCGATGTTCACGTTCGTATGTGACATATTGCTTTTTGCGGGTTATAAATTATTTATTTTTAAATAAATAGATTTATTATCTTATTTGAATAAATATTTAAACTTTATTCAATTGAATTGTTTAAACTTTTCGCTACGCAAATAATTATTTTTAATTATTTCAAAAATAACATATGAGCGCATTTAATTATCGAACAGCATCGGTTCATACAGAATATTATAATTATTATTTATTGTAAGGAGGACTGTATTTATAGACCTCCGAAATTTTTTGAGATGCAAGGCTTTTAAGTTTTTACTTTTCTTTAACAATAATCGGAACAAAAACAATGTTTGACAATGAAATTGATTAAAAATTATGCATTTAAAATATTCATATCATAAAAATCTGTAATACAAAATCCAGTCACCCTCATACTTATAACATTCATATGTTAAATGATTTCTAGCCAAGAATTAAGGAAATAGAAACATTTTAAAAAAATGTACAGATATATAATTTGGTTGTTGCTAAATTTGTAAGTATTAAATTTCAATTTCAGTTCTTTAATCTCTTTCCCTCTTTAACTAAAATAAGTATACCATATATGCGCGTAAATCAGTCTCGTTAATTTATTAGATGCTTTTTTCTGCTCTTGTTTAATAAATTCATAGAGACATATAGCAATTTGAAATGTATAAAACTATGAGTAGAAAAACCATACGTGTATAAAATCAGCTAAACTAAAAGTTCTACTTTCGGATTATGTGTTTTTGTACAGTCCGACATATTAGTTTAATAATAATGACGTTTTTAAATGTTCATCGATTAACCATCAAAGCGGTATATTTTAATCCACCAATAGTTTCAGCGGACCGTTCTATTATTCATCGGAAGATGTAAAATGCATATAAGAATGCCGATACAATATTAGATTTTTCTTTATATTCTTTTATTTTATTTTTTTCAATCGTAATGATTAACCGGTGACCAATCAAAAATTTCCTAATTTTCAATCAGTTAGAAAATATATATAAAGAAACAATTTTAAAATGAAAATTGCAGTTTCAAAGTAGATTTAGGTAATTATTTAAAAAGTAAAATGAAATAAAGACGTCTAAGTTGGCACATGTGTGCGTAGTAAATGCTGTTTGTGCATACCTCTGTTACCAGTTACTTATTATATAAATAGAGTTTTAGCATAGTAATCATAAATCCACGAATCACGATGTATATGAATAAGAAATAAATCGCAAATAAAATAAAATATTTACGCTAATATTTTTTTAGTGTAGTGTGTCGCAAAGTAATTTAGTGAATGAAATATTTTCAAATGCAAAATAATATTTTCAGATTTCAGAATGAACTTTGTATATAAATAATAATAATGTGTATCGCTATTTAAATTCTTTGGTTTGGTGAAAATGATCTAAATAAGTTTTATGCTAAAGAGACTAGCACTAAAATGGAATACCAAAACTAAAGTAATTTACATTTAACGGTGACGTTGTCTATTTTGCAATTAAAACGATTGACAAATTACACATTTTCTCGCATAATATAAATTCATGGTAAACAAAATTGTTAAGTCTGCGATTTGACATGCATGCAAAATAAAAAAAAAAATATATACATCTTTGAAGATTACTAAAATGTACTTTCCGCGATGCCGCATTTACACAGTGATTAAAATTTTAATGTTTGTAAAAATTTGCAATCTAGAAAATTTATTAACAATTTTCTCTTTGATTTGTCGATATAATGGTAAATTTCACAGATTTGAAATATCGATTCTGATATTAATGGGAAAAATTATATTTTGTGTAATGTGTATCGTTTTATAAATTCAAATAACCTACTTTACCTACTTGTTACATACTTTTTCGTTTAGTGAATATAATAATAATAAGAAAATAATATGTAATTACAATGTCATTGCACTGATAATAGTGCCATTTTGTGACTATATTAATAATTATCTATTGTACGTTCAAAATTCATTTAACCAACAACCGTGTATACCGTCTAATTCACCATAGTGTTTATTTTTATTTTCATCTCTTCTCTTTAAGACGACCTTATTAAATTCTAAGATGGTTTTATTTACTTAATAAGTACCGATGTACCAGAAAATATTTTTTTTTTCCTCTCTTCATCTTCTTCTTATTTTTCTTCTATATAGTTATTTACTCTTGCACTTTCTAAAAAAAGCAAGTCATTTAAAATTGTAATAACAATGAAAAAAAGAAGAAGTAGAAAAAAAAAATCAATTGTTTGTTTGCAAGCTACCGTGTTGTGCTTGGTTTACATTTTCTTTTACAAACACAATACAAAAATTTGTAGGTACAACATGTTTTAATTAAAATTAAAAGCTTAAAAAGAATTCCACATTTTAATAATATATACAGAGAGAGCGAATGCAGTCTATGTATTTAGTTAAAACAAATGTTGGTTTATCTACCTTTATTTTCAATTTTTTTTTTTCTTTTTGGTTGGTGTGAATAAAGAGCTCAAATAGATAAAATGTAGGTGCAGACATACTTCATTAACCGACGATTTGAATGTTTAGTTTTTGTTAATTAGTAACATATATATTTTCTTATTTACCCATTTTATCGCTAAATTTAAAACTAGTTTTTCAAATTTATTTATGTGCTGCTGAATAATTTACTTTTTCCTAATTATTATACCGTTTGTTTTTCACTTTTATTTATACATATTGTTGGAAAGTTTTATAATGAAATTGGTCATCATTAATTATCACAAAATAATAAATTGAAATTAATTTAAATCATATTTGCGCTAATCAAATGTGAATCAATTGTTTTATCAATACGTTATCGAAAAATGTGTATTAACACTAAATCAACAAAACTAATGTTTGCAAAAGCAATTTTGTTATTTAACTTGTTGTGTAGGTAAATAATTTTGTATATTTAAAAAAAAATAAAAAACAATAAAATATAAAATAAAATATATTTCAGTGTTATTGACCGTTATATTCTATAGTATTGAAAAATGAGCTACCAAATAATAAATTCGATAAGGGAATATTTATTTTTTGAGTTAAATGAAATAAATTATTTTCATGAAAAATTAATTTCCTCTTCAAATAAATATGTACTCGTAGTAGCTTTTGGATATATTTACATGCGAACTTTAATACCTTCCAAGTAATTATTGTACGATTCTACCTATATATTATGTTTGCTAATATTTGCACGAACATATATGTTAGGTATATATATATATTTAGAAAGAAATATAAATGATATTTAGAGATCACGCTCTATATAGAAGGATATGTTAAATAACATTTAATTCGGTTTTTAATTTACCCGGGTAAAAGTTTACTTCTACTGACTTTATTTTACGTTCTGCTACACTAGATTTGGACGTCATTTTAAGTTATACTGACGTATAATCAACATAGTTTACGAAATAGTAAATTGCTTAAACTAACTCAAATGTTCATTTAAAATAATTCCAATTTCTGATTTTTGGTCTGCTTCAACTACTTTATAATTTTTAATGTTGAAGTGTGAACGTAAAGTAATTCTAATTTCTGAAGTACTTTAGTTTTGCGTCAAAATTAACTTCAAATTATAATACAATGCATTACTTATAGCAATATTACAATGAAGTATTTAAAAATTATCTTAAAGTATTATAACGTCGCCGCTGTTATAAAATATGAAATATTTTGTGAAATTGTGTAATTTACTTTTTTACCCGGGTAACCATATCTGATGGCAATAAATTACAAATTAAACACATAAATACCAAGTAATTTTATTATTTAAACACCAGCAGTAAAATGAATTTAGTGCGCTTTTTTTTTTAAATGAATAGAAAAAAAAGCTACAAAAGCATAGCTCATATATAAAAGTTCGTAAGAATCGAAGTGTATTATTGATTATAAATTCTAAGTTTTAATTTGCACTGTACCCACCAAGGTCCTGTTTTTGTGAAAAAATAATAAAAAAAAAAAAAATCGTGATTTATACACTATATCGAACCGCATACATTACATACACACACACTGACCACAAATTTAGTTATGATTGGTTGTATTGGCACACAGTAAAACACAACCTCTATGGTGCTAAATTAATACACTTTGGTGATTCATATGAATGGTATTTCGATAAGGCTTTGTTTTATCGATTTGAAAAATATATTGATAACAATATATTGTTACATAAAACTGAATCTATATGTAACAAAAATTGTATCATATGTATAGTGTTACCGAACAAACGTTATATGCATCAGTATAACTAATGTATTATAAATGGTTTTTGTGTATAGAAGATACAAATATGTACATAAAAACACAATTCAATTTATATTATACAGAGAATATTTTCCTATATAGATAATATTTTTGAATAGATGGAAAAACTATAGCCAAAACATATCCAGTTAGATATTTTTATAGACTCTACCACTATTCAAGTATATTATTAATACTCGACTGGATTTTCAAATATTTTCACCATTCATTATGATAAGGAACATCAGCTCATACTTTTAGTGTAGGTTAGGTACTTTTAGAATGGTATTTGATGCTAAGCATAGCATAATTTATTTTGCTTTTAGATATTAGTATATTATACGTTACATTGCAACGAAATTAACTACATGAAAAGCCATAGGATAATATTTTGTTAGATCTATTATTATTGTTATGTAACTAATTAACTATATGTCATGATAGAGAATATTATCTATCGACACAACAAACCCAAAAAAAAGAAAAAGAAGAAAAAAAAAATTATATTATTACCTAACTAATATTGATAGATGATACGAGAGTGGTTCATAATAAAAAAGATTACATTATATATTATCTAAAATAATATATTGCTTTGGAGTGACTAAAGGTAAAAAAAATAAATAAAATAAGATAAATAATGCTTCGCAAATATACGAAACAATTTGAATTAGCAACCTACACCTCAATTTAACAATGTATGAATATTAATTGGTCTACGTAGGTGCCTAAGTGATGGAATATAGTTAATTATATTAATTAGCAGATAACAAAAAAAAAAAAAAAAGAATATATATTTTCATGTTTGTTAACTTCATTTTAGCATCTTAGTAAGTAGCAATACTTTTCGAAAATTTCTATTCATTATAAAAACAAAATTACAATAATAATAAATGACTATTGCGCGCTGTAAGTTAATGTTATACAGAAATATATATATATATTTTTAATCATATTAAAATTTACTAATTGGCAATACATTAATTATAATATACCAATTCGATAACAATTAAATATTGCCGATAAATAGAAATAAATAACGTAACCATAAAAACCATTAAAGAAATCATTTACATCAATAAAAAGCATTTAACTTAACAAGATACGAGTCGAATAATATCGATTTAATTAATATAATAGATCTTTTTCTTTTTTTTTTTTCTTTTTTGTTGTTGTTTTGCCGGAGTGTATTCTGTTGATTGTATGGACTAATTATATTTTTCTGTGAAGCAGCTTATAATCTATTTTTATTAAATAAAAATGTATATTCGTAAATTGCATTTTAATTGGAAGTTTGATGGAGAGCGGAAGAAAATAACATAACATAAACATGACATAAAGCAATTATTGCGGAAGTCAGGATTTGAGATTTTGACTTGAATTTATGTTCTGGTAAAGCAGTAAAACTTTGATAAAAAAAACATAATTATTTTATATTTCTTGGAACTATTGACAGTTTATATGGCAAAGCCTGGAATTCATAGTCTCTAAATGAAATGGAATTCTTTGTTTACATGATTATAATTAAGGCAAGAACGTTCTAAAATATATTTTGTTGAATACTCTTTATGGTATATTGCAAGTGAGTAGTTATATAGTATAGATTATATCATACTATGTTACATACATAGTTTTTAATTGCATAGAAACACACAGTGTTGAATTTTTAAAGTGAATTATACGCTTTTGTAAATAGAACTCTACAAATGGCTTCAGTGGTGTGACAACTAAAATCTGGTTGGGCTAATCTCCAAAATTTCATCTAAATTTATATCAATCAGCCGCCATCGTCCGGTAAATTTGTCGATGAATCAAAAAAGTCTCACGGGTAAATCTACCAGCTAGTGGTACAATTTTTGAAACATTTAACTGAATTTTTGTTTACCTCAACAAATCTTCTTTTTTTTTCGTTATTTTAAAATTTACTTAATAATAATTAGAGAACTAGATTTTCGTAGATATTTATTATCTTTTCAGATTCAGTTTTATATTTACTTTCATATCAAAACAATTTTTTTGACAAAAAAAAAATAAAAAAATTGTATTTGCTTTTCAGAAGTCTATTTTAATTCTATTAACGTTAACCTACTTCTGTCATTTCTCTATTTCATGTTGTACCAGTATTCAAACATTTGTAAACAGAGAAAAAATAAAATGTTAAAAATACCGTGCAACGATAAATATTAAAAATTTTCTTTACTTAAAAGAATAAATATAGACAAGACTCGTAATCTTCATAAGTAAGTAGTTTTCTTATAAAATAATAAAACTGCTTGAAAGATATGGAAATACAAATTTATAATATACATTTATACAATGCACACAAACGAACCCACACATACACACACACACACACACCGACATACATTTATTTAAATTGTTATTATATTGTGGGAGAAAAATCAGGAAAATGAAATGAAATCTTAAAACAAATTAAGTTGAAATCAATTCTAAGTTTTGAATTATTAATTATACTTATGGTTTCTTTGTTGGATGTCCTCAATAATAGATAAATAAACACAATTATGTATATATAAATGGAAACATTTCCTTTCGAAACATTTTATCTACTTAGAAAATCTATGGAATGGGTGTAATATATAGCTAATAATAAATAATTGTTACTAACGATGGCAAATATTAAAAAAAAAAAACTTTTATTCAAAACTGAGAGAAAAAGTCTTATAAATAAAACTGCGTGAGAATTGGATTTTCATTTCACATCTTTTTTTTTCTGTTTTTATAATTATGGCAATTTCATTTCTGATTTATCAAAAACGCAATTTCTTTGCGAAATTGATATACAGTATGTCTCAGAATAAATAGCATCATACTTTTTTCTTTCTTTTCTTCTTTCTTTATGTGTTATTATTATTGTTGGATATATACGCGTGTACAGTAAATATATTGAGTTTATAATAGTGAATAATAGAGATTATAAGTGAAGGGCAAACTAGAATCAAATGCGCCTTAAACCATAAATAGTGCCAATCTCAAGTTTTGCCAATAGCTTAAAATAGCACGTGAAGTGTTTTGAATGTTAAATGATTAAAGAGTGGAACTATTCGCTGAACTATTTTTGTTTTTAACTTAATAAGTTTCAGGTTTTTGCATAAATTATGTTTTTCATGGCATTATTTTATTTTCATAAACATTAAAAATTCCAAAACACCCATCAATTCTGCCCGATTCATTTAAGTTTTCGTATTGTTTTTAAGCTAAATGATTTTTTTTTTAACGATATACTGACACAAGAATTTAGAAAACGATAAATTATATAAGCGAAAAATAACAAAAAAATATTTTGTTCCTTTTGAATTAAACAAAAAAAAAAAAAATTATTCGGACTACATAGAAAATATAAAGCCCCGGCCGGATAATCGAAAGTATAATTTTAAATTGTTATTCAAAATAAATTAAATGTTTCTATTTTTAATAATACCTAAACAACAAGTTTAAAAATACATAGATAGATTTACGTGCTCCAAAACAACAACAACAACAACAAAAACTAAGTAAAAAACAAATTAAAAACAAAATATATGTATATATATATAAATATATAGAAAGAAAAAAAAAACTAAGACAACAAACACTTGAACAAATAAATCATCACATCACAAGATTAAGGTTACGCATTACGACTTCGTCAGAATATATTTTATCTCTTATAATTTAAATGTAAATAAAAATATCTAAATAGGTACTTATAGCAGCTGTAAATATTACTACAAAATAATGTGATTAGCAAAATGTTATTGAAATTTCTTCTGAAGGTAATTCACAATTGGTAGGTATAATACCTACTTATTGTTTGCGTTTCAATATGATTTATAATCCAAATATTTTCAATGATTAGATAATGCTAAATTTATTTAATATTTAATAAGAATCATTATATATTATTATATATGAGTTGATTTAATTATATCGCTGTGTAATTGCTGAGTCTCCATGAGTATTTAGAAAGAAATAAAAAAAAAAAGATGAAAAAAAAAGATATACAAACCGAAAAAAGTTAAAACATTCTTATAATTGCAATTCGTTACGCTGTGCGCATAGTTTTATTTTCTGTGGTGTTCATAAGCGTACTTAGGCCTTTACCAATTAACAAAATTAACATTACCAAAAATCAAGGTAAATAAAAATCGGTCATGCACCTTTTGCTTTTATACAAATAATTTCGAGTTCTCAGCGCGATATAAATTATAGCTAATTTTTGTTTAAAGATCTTGATTATTGAATGATGAGTTAGTTTAAAAAAAAAAATCAACAAAAAAAAAGGGAATATTTAAGTAAAATATTTTTTTTTTCTTGTATTTTCTAGAAATGCTTAAAAACTAATAAAAATCTTCTGATACCGCTTTTGCTGTTAAGTACCGTAACGCACAAACTCAATGGAATGTTCATCTATTTATTTATTTATTTTCTTTCGTTTCTTCAATTTAATTAAATTATATTTAGCAGTTTGGCAATTGGCATCGAAGTTAGGTGATTTTTATTAGTCGTAAAAAAATAAGTTTATAAAATTTTAATTATATTTACCTAAATTAACCATATTATTGGCTTTTGATTCCAAAAAAAAAATTTAAAAAAATGCCAAAAAAAGAAAAATATCCGTGTGTATTTTTTTTTTCTTATGAATAAGTAAACTTTTAGTTTGTTTCGTTCCTCTGGTAAACCACTGGTATTTCGTTTTTATTTTAAAACTTTTTGTTGTAAAACGAAAAAACTATCAATTGTATCACACCAAACAATTCAAAAATAAATTCACTTTATTTAAAATCCATTACAATTTGCACATGGAAATATTTGAATCGAAACGATAATATTTTTTTATTTTTTTTTTTAGTCGAACTAAAACTCAAACGCAAAACTACACACAAACAACAAAATGAAAAATAAATAACAAAAATTGTTTAACTCTTAACTTAAACTCACCGCGCAACTCACATGTACATAAAAACACATTCGTCTTGTCTTAATGCTACGGTAAAACTGTTTGTTGCTTGTTGGAATGGAATTTCTTTTAGTTCTTTATTATTATTATTATTATTATTATTATTATTTTTTCTCTTCTCGTTTGTATTTGACCGAAAGTCACCGCAGCACACACCGCTTGAGTAATTCAAGTGCATCATACAATTTTAATTTTTAGCTTTAGAACAAAATCGAATCGAATATGTACGAAACCTTTTTAACGTTTTTTTTTTTTTTTTTTTATTTAGCCCATAATAATCTGTTGGTAAAAGCGAGATAACACTTGTAGATTTATTTTGTAGCCGTCGTTACTCTTAATAAAAAATATATATATATATATATATTTGTTGTGTATAAATAATAATAATAATAATAATATAAAGTGAAATCACAGAGGCGTGCTAAAAATATACGATTTTATAAAATGAAATGCTACAAGTAAGCACCGCATATATTTACTAATAATATATAATACTCATAATATACAGAGCAAATACATTGTATATTATTTCAGTTATGTCTATAATATATATTTTGTATTTATAATTTTATACTTTAAAGAGTAATTATTTATTTCTCTTAGTTTATTTTTAGTTGAGCGCCTAATTGAATTTATGCAAAAGTGCAATATAAAAGTGGTGTGGTGTGGTGTGCTGGTGTGTTTGTGATTGTGATTGTTTTAAGAGAAAAACAATGCGAATAAATAAAGAGAAAAATAAAAATAAAAATCCTAACTGTTGCATTATAAAATAATGGCATTTTCAATTAAAATATTCATAGTATTGGTTTTATGATCGACCAAGCATACCTACAGCTTCTTTTTTTTCTTCTCTTTTTCTTTTTTTTTTTAAATTAAATACTTATAAAGAATCAATTTAGAAATTCATTCTCTTTATTAGTTTAAGTTTAAATGATTTTTTTCTTTTTTCTACATAAATTCGATTATGCAAAAATATATTTTCCTGGTAGTAACGTTACCTATAGTTCAATAATGTTTTGCAATTTTATTTCACAGAAAAGTTGACAGGCGCTGCTTTTTTAAACATACTCTTGTTTGTATACACAAAGTACATTTTAAATAGAATTATTGATATATTCAAGGTAAAAACAAACTGAAACAGTCATAGTAGATAGTACAGACTAAGTCATCGGCTATATTGCTCAGATTCATAATCTAAAAGATGTACTGAACGATCTAATGGAATTTAAAGTTTTTGCATATGATAAAAGTTTCTCAAAACAAGAGGCTATGGTTAATTTTTTTTTTAAATTCACCAACATTTTTGATGATCTAGTGAATTAAATAAATAAATAAATAAATAAATAAATAAATAAATAAATAAATAAATAAATAAATAAAATAAATAAATATGTCGAATATTTTTTTAACATATCCATATCAATCAATAAAATCAAACAATAAAATCAGAATTTACTCTAGTTCTTGAGATATTTAATCCGGAATTTTAAATATATAT
Organism: Catotricha subobsoleta; assembly: GCA_011634745.2. Taxonomy (NCBI): domain Eukaryota; kingdom Metazoa; phylum Arthropoda; class Insecta; order Diptera; family Cecidomyiidae; genus Catotricha; species Catotricha subobsoleta. The sequence continues at coordinate 12,694 of JAABKK020048069.1, read as the reverse complement.
TTTTTTTTTGATTTTGGCATGCACTTAATTTGGTCACGCACTGTATATCATAATTCGACTTAAATAATTAGGTATATACCTATAATCTCAATCTGTGCCGATAAATATATATATATATATATTTTTTTTAAACGAGTGATTGGTTTTTTAATGGCAAAGTTGTGTAAACGGAGATAATCAATTATCAAAGGTTATATATTTCAAGCTCCCGAACAAATTTTGCTCAGTTTAAAATTACAGAATTTGCTATTTGCAATTGATGGGCGATACATGACGATTGATTTATTTTTTATCTATTTGCAAAATGAGGGCATGAAGAAATACTTTTTTATTTAATGAGCCAGAATGAGGAATATTTCTACAACTAGAAATGGATACTGGACCCTTCGCCCATGTAGTGCGAAATTTTTAATAAATCCCTAAGAAGCAGACCGAAAAAAATAAAATTTGATGTCGCAAAACCATTTACTCTCACTTTACTGACGATAATAAAGTGTTGATCCCATTCATATATTTAGTTCTCAAAGAGATGCCAATTCTATAATAGGTGACTATACTCTGTATGTCCTAGGTCAAATAAAATCGAAAAGTAAAAAAAAAACTGTGCAACTTAAATCTACCTGAAGAAGAAACAAACACTCACAATATATAGTATTTTACATCCTTCATCATCATCTAAAATTTCCACTATTCTTCTTATTCATGATTTTATAAAAATTCCATGCATATTTTATCCCTTTTTTTTATCTCTCACACAAAGAAATACCTTTGAAGAATTCGTAGTTTTTTTTTTGTCTGCTTCTTCTTCTACCTGACAATAATTTGTATTATATTTTATATTTAATGGGCCCTAATATACACTTTATAAAAAAGTAAATATATTTATTTTATTTTATTGGGTGTTAAAAATTAATAACAAAAAAAAAAGTAAACAAATTTGGATAATTATTAATTTTGTGACCAAATCGAATCATGTAGATATTATTTGTTAGACATAATATAACCAAAAGTATAATAACCTCTGGGTTTTTTTTTTGTTATAATAAATTACTAGAATATAATTATTAACGTTTTCTAGTAAAGAAAAAAAAAAAAAACAAACAGATGACCCAATTTTATGGTTTATAAAATTAAATCATTAGTCCGGTATGCCAGAGAAAATATTTAATTTTTATGGAATTCCTGCTGAGATATTTATTTTATATTTTTTTTTGCTCCTATGATGTTTCTTGTTATACTTACTATTTAATACCCAAAAGAAATTTATTTAAACGTACCTGCAACAAAATAGAAAAGGAAACTATTTAATATGTAAATATATTTTTCATGGTGAGTTAGTTTAATCAAAGAATGAAAAAAAATATATATACATAAATAATATATAAATTTGTTATAATTTTCTTGTTAAAGCAACAATATAATAATAAAAAAAAAAAAGAATCCAAATGTGGATTGTTGTTCATGCAATTTTCATATAACGTAATGATGAATAAGAAAAAAATAAACAACTCAGAAAATTTAAAATTTAATAATAAATAAAATCTTATAATATTTATTTGTGTTGGTATAAAATTCGAAAAAATAAAAAGTTTACTAATAAAATACTGTATTTTCACTTAATGTATCGCATTGCGCTATAATAATTTAACATAAACTATATTTATTTCAAACGTGAAAATAATTACCTTTTAATTTATAAAAAAGTAAAAGATGAAAATTGATGAGGAAAATTATAACTGGAAATTTATTGATTTTTGAAAACTTAATATACTTAAGATCGTTTAATTTCACATTAAAAGAGATTCCCGAACGCCTATTGGGCTGGACATGTAAAAAGAATGGATAAATCCCGTTATCATAGTATGTATATATGCTTGCCTCGTTCCTTCTACTATAAACTAATGTATAACAGACCGAAAGTTAGAACAAAATAAAGGTATTCAATAAGATATAGACAATTAAAATATCGATTGATAAAAACCTGGTGAACATTCAACCAAGAAGTATAGAAAGTTAACTAGCATATATCCTCGATAATGCATTAATCCATTGTATTTTATTTCCTAGTTATTATGCAACCATATTCCAAAAATGTCATTTCAATAATTGCCTCCAGTCAACCAAATTATAAAATTACAATATATGTATATGAAATGCCACTGTGCATCGAATTCTCTACAACCAACCTACTTATTATTTACACATTCAATAAATACAATATGTTCATATTATTATTTAATATATATGTACCAATATATATATAAAAAAAAAAAAAATACAATATTTGTTTATAACTTTTAACATTTTACGATACCGAACTAAAGGTTGATAGGTATACCTTTAAAGTTTTCTTAAGTAAAGTTTAAGATCGTTCAATGATTCAATGTAAAATGTATTATGCTAGCGTTGCTGTACTCTTAGTGAATTTTGTATATGTGTATTATTTCGTTTCTTTTATTATAGGGCTCCGATATAATATTCATTCTTGTAGTTGGATTCTTGGTCATATAGGTAGTGGAGTAGTCAGTCGTCTGCACTTAACAATTTATTTATTTATATTTTTATCGCATTTTCAAAACCGGTTCTCCCACAATAAATAAATTTATAATGGTCATGTGCGCATATATTGCAATGTAAAGACAGTAAAAACCATAATGTATAATGTTAATATTGGATGGAATATAACTTCTGTTTATTTTCATTTATTATTATTATGTATTATTATTATTGTTTTCTAGTTTATATTTTTCCTTAAATAATAGTTTTCTTTTTAAGCATGGTAAACTGGATTATACCTTAAGGATGGGTCAGTATCAGTAAGGTAATTATCAGAAATAAATGTTTTTCGTTGATTTTCGTGTGAACAAAAAGAAAAACAAAACAAAACAAAGATAGGAAATTTGTTGTCACCTCAGAGGAGTTGTCCTGGGCCAGCCGGCACAGTAAATGATATCCAAAACATTTTAATTGATTTTTATTATTAAATAGTATTTTTCCTTGACAAATGACATACCATTGACTTTTTTTTTATTTTATTAAATAAAATATAATTATTAAAATGCTTTACAATAAATAAATGTTTTCCTACTTTTTTTTTGTTTTGATTAAATTTGAAAAATTGTGAATCATCAGTAGTTGTGTTTCATCAAGTATAGCCATGTACATAAGTCAGTATATCTGTGACAGTTTTTTTTAATAAATTAATTCATACTTCGGAAGTGCTGGCACAAATTAATAAAAAATAAAATAAGCAAAATCGGTAAAGTAAAAACATCGATATGATCGAGTGTTCAACACATTCAATATGGTAACAGAGGCCAATTATAATCGATTATCATTTCCCATATCCCATATTGTTTATTCGTTTAGTTGTATGTATTGTATATTGTATATTATTGTTTTATTATTTAAGCTCAATAATATAATAATTTGTTTTGATGCTTTGTTATGGTAAAAATTTGCTGTGGTGAAAATTTGTAGAATATAAAAATGGAATATAAATGTTTCTATATTTATAGTGAATTATACGGTTTAATATCAAATAAGATAATTGTCAGATAACCGCATATACAGCCATTAAATAATATTGAAACCAATGATTAATGAAATAAAAAATATAAACACAAAGTGGTTAATATAATGCTAACAAACAATACCGGTGCTATACACATTTATGTTATTTATCATATTTGCATCAATGTATTTATAAAAAATAAATAAAAAATAATAAAAAATAATAATAATAATAATAATAATAATGATAAATAAGTGCGGATATTAAATTGAAATGAAGAAAAAAAAAAGTAAAAAGCAACGATATGGATTACATTTCATCTCTCTTTCTTTATGATCTGGATTTTATTTCAATACCAAAGTAGGTTTCCGGCATAATATTTGGTACAATATATATAACAGAGAAAACTTATACTGACATAAATAACTACCTACTTACACTTAAATGCACTTCCATAAAGTTATGAAAAGATAAAAAAAAAAGAAAAAAGAAAATACATTTGAAATATTATCTCATGTTTTTAATAAGTGTACAATTTTTTTTTTTAATGGTAAAGGAAGTCTCATTAAAAAAAAATAATATATAAATAAAAGTTGTGATGAAGAAGAAGAAGCTTTCTAAAAATCATATTTATGTGTAGTTTAATGTTTCACAGTAAAACTGAAATGTATTAAAAACGATTTTTTTGTTGATCGCCAAATTTTAGTTACTTTTTGAAAATTATTATATGCATAAGTACCTCCTCGCATCATATGCATAATATATATATAATTTATTGTTCTATATAAAAATAGAAATAATTAAATTTTCTCAAATAATCATTAAATCTTAAGTATTCGACTGTAGTTTATATATTTTATACAATAATAAAAATCTGTACATATCAGAATCACGCACACCATAATCAACGTATATAACGTAACGAATCTTCAATTTCATTATTAAATATAGCCATCCATATCCATACACTTTTAAAAAAAAAGCCTTAACATGTTTCATTTTATAACAAGCACACATGCGGAACAGATACATTTTTCATATTTATATAAACACCTTTCATTTAAAATACAAACTAACTAAACGTGTATTTAAGATCAGCGACCTACTGTTTTCAAAATAATCTCCATTCTAATTTAAGAAAAATATTTTGACCGTAAGTTGCGCGCAAGAGAAAGAAAAATTAGAAGTAAAAAAATTAAAAAAAAAATTGTCACTGCACTGCATTCCAGTGTGGAATATTATGTCTTCACTTGAATCTTATGTCAGTTATATACAAAAAAAAAAAAAAATATTTATTTCAGTGGTATGATTGCGATGCAATGCTGCAATAACATGATGTTGATGGTATGCAATGTTATATTAATGTTGTTAATAACTAAATTTAAACACGTTTTTATTTTAATTTACAATTTATTTTATTTTTGTTTTTATTTCTTCCGTTATTGCAATGAAGGTTGATATGTTAGAATGAGATGTGATATAATTTTTTTAAAAATTTATAATCATTTATCATTTTTTTCTTTTTTCTTTTTTTTTTAAAGAGTTTTAATAGGAAAGGTTTTACATTTATATATACACTTATAAGGTGTAACTATAATAACATATTTATGGCTGCTTGAAATGAAAATAATATTCAGGAATGGAGAAATGGTAATATTAAATATTATGGAAATGAAGTTATGGAATGCATATTTTATGAATATGTATGAAATGGATTAATTTAAATTCTTTAAAATGTTTGAATATTATTGCATGATTAAAGATTTTTATTTTTATTTCTCTATTAAGTACTTATGTTGATTTCAGATTTATTATTTAATATAATCGTATGAAATTTCGGGTATATTTTATATTTTTAATTCGATTGATTGAATTATGTTTATACTTAGTTATGTTTTTGTTTTTATATTCAAATTTTTTCGTTCAACGGTTTACATATTTGCATTGATGACGTCATAAAATATTACATTCTGTTTGTAAAGTTGATATATTTGAACGAATATATTGTTGAAAGAGCATATATTCGGCCATCCGAAGTATACAGAAACAGCTGGGTAATAAAAAACAGGATGAAGAAGATTTCGTAGAGATTGGAAATACAATTTTTACCTGAATGCATCAGTGTTGTGTTTGCTTATATACCCTACTTTCCAAAACGGAATTTGGAGAGAAAAATCATCCATTATCGACTTCCCCTTATTTTTGTGAATGAACATTTCTATTCATACATCATGGACCTCTAAAATGCTCCCATTCATTTGATCATCAACACTGCGCTTAGGATTAATAATTGATTGAAAAATTAAAAGAAATTAATTTATTCAAATACCAAGGGAAAACATTAATTTATTATTGTCTCAATTGAGTGTGTAAAAATAAAGTCAATGTTTCTTAAAAACTATATGTATTCATTTAATATTAATAATTTTTCTTGCATAGTTCATTTTTCTTTTTTGTGGCTGTATAAATTCGGTTTGTCTACGATTATAAATGAATATATTGTCACCTGAAAAACGCATGTTACCAAAACATAACTTTTGAATGAAAACTTCACAGAGAATTTTGTTTTAATCCACTATTATAAATATTGTATAATAAAACTAAATATTTGGTGGCATTCGTCCAGCATATTGACGTTTTCAAAGTTTAATATAATTTCCTTGATACCTATTTGAACTTTTTTACTTATGATATGCACTTTATAGCCATAGTCATCATAGATATACAAAAGTGTAATATTCATTCGCAAAAGAAAAAAAAAGGAAACATGCAAAGAGATAAAAATATTTATTATAGAAATAAAAGAAAATTTCTTTCATTTCATGTGAATGTGATAGAATAACAAAGCTACACAACGACAACTAAAGGTCCCTCAACTATAAGACGGTGAGCATAAAATTAGGGTAAAAAAAAAATCATATTTCCCAAAAGGGTTCTGCAAACAAATAATGTACGTAGGTTGTAACTATACGTACAAGAAAGAAGCGACGGCGGCACAAATGATAAATGTATTTGTTCAGGTTTTCGGACGGTTTTGTATATATGTTGTTAGATTGTCTGTTTTGAAACCCCCACAGTGGTTTTCATATGTTTTTTTTTTTCACAGCATGTACTGGCTGGATTGGTCACATTTATATTGTATAATTTTATTACTGTCATTATCTTCATACTTGGCCAACGCCGTACTCGAACTTACGACTTTCAAAATTTTGACGAACTCGAAAATTTGAAATTATATGTCTGCTCAAAGAATTAGGAATAATATGGAATAACATTTCGTATAAATTATTCATTGATTTTTATGTTTCAATTTGTTTCTGTTTTGAAACCAAACAAAAAAAAAAGAAAATCATGTGAAGCATAAATTTATACATGAAAGAAAACATATTTTGAATTGATATAATCCTAGGAATAATATCATAGCAGCAGCCTTAACTAATAAATCAATATAGAGCTTATAATTTCACAAACAAAAATACCTGTGATAATTCCTTTCATAGGTTTTATTTTTTACACGTTTTATTTATTTGTTTTTTTTTTGTATTTTTTTTTTGTGTGTGCCAAGATAAATATTCTGTGAAATCCTTTTGTTCTCGCACATTTTCATTTATCTATTATATTATTGACTATATGTTATGATTAGGTGTTACTCTATTAATAGTTATATAATGAATTGTTATTTTTGTTTGTTTGTAAAGTTCTTATATTTTCTAATGCTAATATATATATATGGATATTTCTATGATTTAATAGTTTATATATACGCTTATTCTTATATGTATGTATATATTACCACTTAAATTCGGATCATATATTTATTATTGTCTTTTTGTAGTTGATAATATATATAAAACTCAAAAATATGCTACAACTTTATGGGACTATAAAATTCTCCAGCAAACATTACATATATGTTAGGTTGGGTCAAAAAACGTTAAAAAAAACGAATTTGAGAATGCCCGGGTGCGGAATAGAAAGCTTCTGGCGTATCAATTATAGCAGTTAAACCCGTTTGTTGAAATGTTAATATCTTTTACTAAGCCCATGCTATTTTTGGTGAAGATTGGACACTTTTATCATATAATGCTTTTTTGAACCTGAAGGAGAATATTTTGGGGTTTTGCTAAAAAATAATTTTCTTAGACATTTTTATAACTTTTCCAGTTATGTTATGTCCACTTCAGTACAAGTCTGCAAGCACATTTTTGAATAAACTATAGAATTTATTGTATAAATAGCTTGAAAATATACTGGTTACTATATAACCGATTGATTTCAATAAGGTATTGTTGCTAACAAAAAACCTTTCAACAGGCACCATATAAGGCTTCTATTTCCCACCCGACTATTTTCATATTCAAAAATTTGTCGATTATCGGCCCAGCCTTAATATTTATGTACTTGTACATGCCATGCATGGTACACATCACCACATTTCTATATGCTTTCTCTCAATATTCAGGTATATTTAATTATATTATATTTATTGTGAAATATGCCAGAACCAGAATGAATGTTGATTCTTCAATTTATGAATTATGATACGGCAATTAATTAATAGAAAGAATATAGACAAAGCAAATATGGTCGCATATAGTACGAGGTTAGTTATTCTTAAAACGCAATTAATAGAATATGAACTCATAAACTAATGATGTAATATCATCCAGCTTCATTTATTTTGAAATTATTAAGTATTATAAGATAAATAAAAATTCTTTTGAAAATATTCTAAAAGCAACTCTTTTTTTTCATACAGATACATGAAAATGAAAGCCCACTAACCAACGAGTTTTTTTTGTTGTCTATCGTAGATACTTTTAGTGAACAATGTTCAACGAATTGGTATTTTATGGAGAATATACCATAGTGTGTCATTGCAATTTTATATATTTTAAAATGAACAAAGTAAGCTTAAAAGTAAATAACATTGTTTGGTTTTATTCAACTGCAGTTTGTCTATAAAATAGTAAGTACATAAGCAAGATTTATTATTTAAAACACCTTACGGCAGCTATTCTACTTATCCTATACTAGTTCTAAATAACACTAAATAAATAAATAACTCTAGGTGCAGTTCAAATTTAAAAAGCTATACTAAATTCGTGATAATTTATATGTATATTTAGATATTACATATTATTTTATTAAATTTTTTTTTTTCAAAAAAAAATAAGTATTGGTTTGACTTTTTTTTTTGTTTAAATTTTGTTCATGCACTTTTGCAAATCCGGTCAAATTTGACCAACCCCCCCCTCCCAGTTTTTTTTATCCGCTTTTTTGTTTTTTCTTCTTCGCAAAAATGAAGTCGTGTTGTGTACATTGGCAGCTTGTTTTAATTTTATGGCCATAGTTTGAGATAAAAGAGGATAGAAATCTTTTGTAAGAATTTTCTATTACATTCAATCAAAATACTGTGGTAGTACTGCAGACAGCACATTAATTATTGGAATCACAGTTGGTCACTGATTGCATATATATATATATAAACCACATTTCACAAAATTGGCGACAGTAGTGGGCTTAGGTATAAATTCAAATTCAAATTAGTTTTTTTTTTTTGATTCATTTAATGAATATGTTATATCTGCTGTAACTTTGATAGATCAATTGATGTGATTATACTGATACCAAGTACATAATAGAATCAATAATTTTATGAAAATAAAGCGATATTTTTCAAATCAATATACGATATATAAATATATCTACAGATAATTATCTACCATTCATGTAATCTCATTTTGGATAATTTTTTTAATTATGTATATAGGATCATAAATACTCCTTGTTGAAAAAATATTGTCATACCGTATAATGGCATAAAATTTATATCACACAATGGATTCTAACGTACATCTTGGAAACTGAATAACATAATTAATACCTCCTTAATGGTATTAATTATTTCACTCAATAATGAGGTATATTTATGGTATGAAGGTTTCAAATTATACCTTAAATGTTAAAAATACATATATCTATTTTCACATGGGTTAATTATTTATGGACCAGTGTTTTTTTTTGTTTTTGTTTTTTATTTTTTAAGAAGAAAAATAAAATATTAATTACAAACGAAGTAAATTGTAAAACATATATAAATTTGTATTACTCTACTCTCGAAAATATTTCCACTTTCTTCAGCATTATTTGAATAAAAATTTACTAATTATTTTAACTGTTAATTTATGTAGACATGCTATACAATTTATAAAAATAAAACGAAACGAAACAAACCAAATTGCAATAGAAAGAGATATTATTCATGGTTACTGTTTAGCTACGTCATTTTTTATATTTTTATTTTTCACTCTTATATGAAATTAGATATAATTTTAATGAATATAGTCGTGTGATGAGATAAAAATATTTCAACAATACATATAGAAATAGATATGATATTACTTATATGAATTTATACTGTATGAATAATGCAATGATTTTCTTTTATCATGCTTACGTGCACTGTTAATATATTGCACACTAAATTGTAAATAATTATCGTTTGCAATTTTACGTAGAATTTGCGCTTAACTGCATTTAAATTAAAGTAATAATAAATATTGTTTATAAGTAGGTTATTTTTATAATAAATGTTTATTACAAAAATTCTTCTCGTTACAATCCACAATTCAGTTCGACAAATTTTAATTTTGGTAATAAAATACTAACGAAAAATACAAAATTAAAATAATAGTATTTATCTTATTTATTTATAATATGTTTTACAATCTCCAAATACCAAAATAATTCCTTACACAGGAATATTTTCCTCTGAAATTATTCTTACAATTTGTATTCAAATAATGCTACATATAATATTTACACAACGCAGGAACGAAGGAAAATTTTCGGTTGACCGTATTATATTTTCTCGGAGTTTGTAATTTGTATTAATATAGAAAAATTAATGTGCTTCTAAATTAAATGTAATGTGCTGGCTTGTTAAGTTGTGAACTGTATTAATACTTATAATACATATTAAGATAAATCTTATAGTTATCGATTTTTAACGGTGAAACATTTTTTTTTTTTTTTGTTTTATTTAGTAGAAAATAACTTTGCATTTTATATTGAGTTTCATAAATTATTTTTTTTATAAAAACATTATATGTAATTAAATGAAAGTATAATTCAAATAAATTTATCGTATCTTTAAAGAAGAAAATCCATTATTTATTTTTAATTGCTATATGCGTTTTCATAAAATAGAGTTAAAACATGAGAGGTTATGCTAGACAATAGAAAATCGATACATGTTCTCCGTTAAAGAGAATAATGATGAATTTAAGAAGCACGTGATTCTCTATATCACTTAAATGATAAAAGTAAAACTAACGTGGAAACACTATTTCATTTTACATTTGAAATAAATTATTAAAAACTAAACTGTGCTCATTAAAATTTGTTACGTAAGCAGTGCTATATAGAGATAATATCTAATCTAAGCAATCACTTATCAATACTATCTAAAGTATTTTTGTTATTGAAATGATGTATACATTGGGGATGGTAAGTGTATCCCTAGTTTTATTACGTTTATTTGCTCAAAGATGTAAATTATATAGTTATATAACATATATAATAAATAATATAAAGGCTTCTAAACAATTTCTATTCAATTTCATTATGAATTCGGTTCATATATCAAATAGTTTACTTTGATATTAATTGCATACTTCTGTCAAAGACTATTTCAGATATGAATGATATGAATTGAATATTTCAGAATTCAGATAATCATAAAAATATTGTTTTAAAGTAAAATAGAGAAAAAAATTAATAAAATAATAATAATAAAATGCAAGTAGAGATAGTTTGAATTAAAAAATTATTCACACCGATTTCTATAACAAATCTCGCTACAAAAAAAAAAAAAGAAAAGAAATCATTATTCGGCTTCAGGATTTATATTGAATACTACATTAAAACCAGGTATTAATGGATTGGTAGATTACTTCAATTTTGCTAAGGATAAAATTTAAATAAAAAAAAAAAAAAAAATTCAGCACCCTAATTTTTGACGCAGAATTTTGAGTTTTCAACTATTTCGTTTTTAGGTCATGGGACTTCAATTTAGTGAAAAAAGTTGTGATAAAATACTATTTTTTATTCCTGAGAATTGGCAGCTATGCACGCTATGCTCGAGAATGTTGCTCGAGCATTCTCGAGAATGTGCGCACCATTTTTGTGCTCGTGATTTTCCCATCTCTGATTACAGGTTTTACAACAGAATAAATTTCTGTTTTATTTCGTCAGAAAGTCTTTTATACATTTATCTATTCTAAATAGATATGACCGCATGAGATAACACAACGGATATTAAACAATCTCTAAGGTTTTTTTTTGGTAGGTAGGGAATAGCAATATATATATTCGAAAACAAAATTAATACATTTTATATGACGTAGAGGAAAATTTTGTAATATAATAGCTCCATAAAACAAAAACAAAACACTTTAATGTTCATGTTTTATATTATATAGAAAAATATAAGGCAGTTAAAAAATAAACAAACGACTACCAACAATAAAGCCTATAAGTTTCATAGTAGGTATTAGATACTATTATTAAAGCTAGGGGTGTATAATTTTAGAACTTTAAAATATATACATATACATATAATATAATATATACTCTTCTTAGTTTTTTTTTTCCGTAAAGTTTTTGAAAGTTTGTTCTACGGATAAGGATGTATATTTTCCATTAAAGAATATGACAAGATGTTTGCTGCAATGTACATATACATGACTATTCTATTTTTAGGTATAGTTACATTCTCAACTAATGTGTATATTTGAGAAAATAACAATGTTCCTCAAAGCTTAGCTATATATAAAGAGGTCAGCTCAGCTGGGCTTATGTTTTAGATTCTATTTCGTTTAAAGAAATAATAAAATAAAAGAATTTAAAACGGAAATTCTATAATGTAACAACTGCCCATTTTTTTTTTAAATAGTTAAAAAGGGCCCAATAATGAATTATATAATCCTAATATTCGTTTATAAATTGTCCCATTTTATAATGGTGATTCAAATGAGATGATTCCAAAAAAAATAAATAAACGTTCAATGCCCTATTGAGATCCCAAGCGGCATTTTAAGTCGAATTTCCTTAGTAATAGGGCCGAAAAAAAAATTACGTCGAATTTACGTAAATCTGACTTAATTTTGCGTCTAT
>JAABKK020048058.1:0-12133 GCA_011634745.2 Catotricha subobsoleta | reverse complement strand
GCATGAGGCGCAATATTAGTACCAGCGAACCAACCATTATTAAATCTGATTGGTGAAATTGGTGGTATTATCACTTTTGAAAGTAAGATTAGTCGTGCCAATTTCAGCACAAAACAAGAGATATTGGATTGGACCCCATTCTACCGCACCATTAGTTAAAGATTTTTGGATTCGTGATAGGTCGTCGCTACCTCCTGAGCAAGTATAAGGTTTTGAAACCAAAATAATAAAGTAAAGAAAAGACATATACCTGTAAATACACACAAACCATTCGTTAATAAAATAAATTCGTATCGCGTAAATAAATAAAAATTAATAAAAATAGTTTAAGTTAAATTTAAGCATAACCATATAGTTTAGTGATAATAATTCCATTTTACAAATCCATTAAAGTAAAGTTCATTTTACGGCTTATTGATGTATAGACAAAAATATCGTCTAAAAGTATTATAACTAAATATATATATGTAACAGGAATGACAGTAATTAAAATACTGTATTTTAAACCTGTATTTTATTTACATTTTTCAACAAATGTAATTTCCACACTTGTATTTTAAATACTTACATTTTTTTTAAAAGTAATTTGTAATTGAAAATACAAACATTTTTTAAATATAGAAAATACAAATGAAAATACTTTTTATTTATAAACTATGAATTCGAATATTTGTATTTATTGCGAAATAAATTAAAACACGACTGCGATATTGTATTGCTAGGAATTCATTATCAAAGAATTTTTAAAATAATTTACGTATTATAAATATTTTTTTGAAAAACATCTTACGACATAAACTTCGCAAAAAGTTCTAATTTTCATAGTACGACTAATGTTGCAAAATGACACGTCATTAAGAAAATTGTCATGGCAAATGTAATTACACGTTGTCAAAACTCAAAACTGTAAAATAATCGAAAAAATGAATTAAAAATGCCGAAAGCAAATTTCTAAAAATTTATTTAGTGTAAGTTCATGATTATAATCATTATTATTATTTTCCACTAATTAATAGAAAATTTTAAATTATGCTTATAAAAAACAACCTGCCAATTCAATTGGAACAGAACTTCATTTTTGTGAGTATTAAATTCATAAACCAAGAAAAATAAAAATCCCTAACTTTATTTTATTCTTCTATTAATTCAATTAATCGAAAACCATCTCAGATCAAATCCTAAATCTATATATTTTCAAGAAAATTTAATTCTGTGTCCAACGATGGGTCAATAAATAATTAGATAGTACAAAAAGAATTAAAAAAAAACTTGACTTTAAATGGATCAAAACCGCAGGAGAAGGATTTGCTTATATCACCATTTGATTAAAAAGATCCTAATTCACTCCAGTTTTATTTGCCATACATTTATGTATGACCACTATTCGAATTAATTAAAAAAAAACGAATTAAGAAAAGTATTTAATTAATACTTAAATGAATCAACATCGACATTATTTGAAGAAGATGCGTTATTTTTAGTTTCAACACCGTCTTCATTTAAAGAAGATGTTGCCGTTGTCCATGGACAAAATTTGCATTGGTCTTTAATCCATTTTGTACCATTAACAATGTTTTTGTTCAGTTTATATAATTTAAAAATATTTATTGTTAAAAAAGACATTGTGTACAACAGCACGCAATGTGACGAATAATAAAAAAATAAATGAAAATAATATCATTAAAATGACACAGCCGGCCGGCCACGCAAAATCATGAAGCGTTCATGCCATCCAATAATCTCAGTCAACAACTCAGTCAACAATTAACGGAATATAGTCAAATTAATAATAAATCTTTATCTATTTGTCATGTAACCGATTTTATCCGAAAGGAAAATATTGAAGACGATTTCAATAAAATTCAAAATGACGTGAAGCAGTTACAAAATTCGGAGCAAACATCATTTGATTTAAGTATATTAAGCGAATATAATATATAATGCATTATGTACTTTTATATATTATTATTTTTATTGGTATGTATTATGATAATTATATTCTATAAGTGTCGATGCAAAGTTAGACATAATAATTTTATAGTTTAATTAATGATGTATGTATAATACATCATAAAGGCGTGAAGTATGTTTAATGCATAGAATATAACAGTACGTTCAAACCATATTATAATATATTGTTTCATATCAATACTGTGTAATATGCAAACATGCAAGCGGAAATATAAAATTGCTGACATTGCGTAGCATTGACCTATATGTACTAAACATATAGGGCGGTAAGCTTCAACCCGAGTTTTTGATAAACTTTAATTCGGTTAAACTTGAGGACACCTCGGGTTTCAAAGGATGGGTTTCATGAAACCCATGCTTTGAAACCCGAGGTTTCGTCAAGTTTAACTGAGTTGAAGCTTATCAAAAGCTGGTAGGCTGTCACTCTATACACTCAGCTAATTGTCCATATATATTATGGTGGTTTTTTTTTAGAAAATTCGAATATCTAGTTGCACAATTGTTTATTAGCTTGCATTTTACGTAAAAATAATAATTGTAAAATATTATTGAAAAATATTAAGTTTTACTATTCGCGCAATGGGCTCAAAGTTTAATAAATTCGTCAATATTCAGATCAGATTACAAGATTGACTATAAGTTAGATCGAATTACAAATAAATATGCTCTATGAATACCAAACTATTTTTATTCTTCGAAGTTGCCTACATGATCTAAGAGTTTTTCATAGAAATTTGGTGACTCTAGGATATTTTATTTCCTAATTATGTTAGATCAAAGTTATTTTTTTTGCTGTGCAGCGTTGCCCACGATCTATATACATACTTACTTACTTTACACAACTTTACAATCACAAATAACTTTTAAACTTTTTAACACTAAATATTTTTAATAAACTTTATCATAATTTATATTTTCTTCATAGTCGGTAAAGTTGCGTTGCCTCTTAAGTCGACGTTACTGTGATGTAAAATGAAAGTTCATTAAGAAATTATAATGCAATAAAATACTTCAAAAAACAAACCTTTACGTAAATTAAAAACTTTTTGATTTCTTAAACTACGTTGAATTTACGTCACAACTAATTCACTTGACGATGCAATTCCTCATAAATATTTATGAGGATGCGCAAGGTATTGTTTTTATAAAGTAGAAATAAAGTAAAATGAAGTCACGTGAAATAATTGTTTACGCGGGAATCAACTTGCAAATCTGTACAAATTCTTATTGCATAAAATAGAATGTCGAATTATAAATAAATCCACTTCTATTACATGTAGTAAAATTTGCATGCACTTAGCAAGACTAAAAATTTAAATTTTCACAATTCTCAATTTCATTGTTGGTCAAATAAATTTTAGTTAAATTTTATAACTGAGCAAAAATGGTCGAATTCGACATTCAACAGAAAATGTGAGTTGTGTTCAATTAATTTTGTTTTTTTTTTCAATTGTTTTCTCACTCAGCGAACATTAATAACGAATAATGATTAAAAATATTACTCCGTTCGGTAGAGTCTTTAAAATGATTCAGAAATAATTTCAAAGTGATTTTTGTAAATAATAATAATTTGATTTTAATTCGTTTACAAATTTTCCGTATTTTCATTATTATTATTTTTTTTTAACAATTATTTGGTTTTAAATCATTTCAGACATCCTTATACAAAAAAAAATGTGAATTTCGTGCGGAAATATTATTTCGATTTCCAATTTTATTTTTAACTCTTAGACTTTGCTTATAAGAAAATCCTTCAGTTAAATATTTTTGCCATAAATTATTCACATTTTTAAAAATCGTTAAATGGAAATTCGCTGATTAACACTAAAAAAAAGCATAGCTTCGATTTTGATTTGTGTTAATTTCCATTTTTTGGGATATTTCCAACTTTTTGCATTCAATGCCACAATAAATCTCTTATTTGTAAACCAATAATAACTTTTTTTTTTTTAAATGTTGTGATGCTTCTGATTAATTTGCGATAAATTTTTTTGCAATTGATTTACAAATAGTTAAAGAAAACATTTTGAATCAGTTCCTCAATTCTTTGAAAATATTTGATTAAATTTATTAAATACCCGCAATCGTTGCGGCTGATCCAATTATTTAAGTGGCCCAACTGAATTTGATAAATATTTTCCAAATTTCCAATTTGTTATATTTTTAATTTTGAAAGCTTGGAATTTCAGTACAGACTAAATATTCAATAGAAAATTTATGTTTCGAGAGAACATAAAGTGTTTTATTATTTTCATAATTATAGAGAACGCATAGTCACTTATATAAGCAGTTTTAAGACCACCATACATTTATAAATTATTTTGAAATAATTTAACATTGTGGAGTTATAAATTTAAATTTAAATAAGTTTCATTTTCTATTTTTATTTCAGTTTTAAATTGGGTTTATTGCTAATTTGTTTCATTTGGCAAAATGTGAATTCAGTGTCGATTGTGGAGAATCCATTGTATGTAGTTGAATGTTTCTTTTCGAGACGCATCCCATACACAGATTTCTCTTGTAATATTCGTTTTAATATCACATTTGCAGAGGAAGATAAAAATGGACTAAATGTTTTATTGAATTCAGAAGAGTCGAGTGATGCATTTCAAATTTGGCAAGTTGATAATGAGAATCCAATTGCAAACATTTTTCCAACAAATGTTATTGAGCAATTTGCTGATGGGAAATTATACAAATTATCAACTGTTAAACTCGAAGCTGAAATAAAAAAGATGAAATATGATCACAAATCTATCAATTTAAGAGGAAACTTCCTCCATAAGATTGCAAAGTCAGCGTTCATAAATGCACCAAATACAGAAATACTTTACATTAGTGATAATAGAATTAATGAAATTGAAGATGGTGCATTTGTCCCATTGACAAATTTAAAATATCTATCTATCCACGATAACAGATTAACAACAATAAAACGGTCAACATTCGCTGGTGCTAATAATTTAGTTAAAATTGATTTTTATGGCAATCAAATTAAGACAATCGAAGATGGAGCATTAAATCTACCGAATTTAGGAGAAATTGTTTTTCAAAATAATAAAATCACAAAACTATCTGATAATATATTTGCTGGTGCTCCGAAGCTTCAAATCGCTGATTTTCATCAAAATGAAATAACGCTCATTGGACGCGCCTTTGAAAATTGCAAAAATTTGGAATTAATTTCATTATCGAGGAACCGAATTGAGGATATAAATTTAACGGCTTTAGTCAATTTACCAGCTCTAGAAACATTGGATTTAGGAATATCTGCTACTACTGACTTACAATTAACGCTCAACGAATTTGTGCAATTATCGTCTGGAAAATCCTATTCAACATTAAAGTATTTGTCTTTATCTGACAAAAAACTATCCGATCCGGACATTTTACATCACTTATCAGTTTTCAATAACATTAAACGTGTGGAAATGTTAGTTTCGGTTTGCGATTAATAAAAGATAAGAGTTTAGTCAGTTAAATATAAAATGATTTATTCAGTAATTTATAATAAATTGTATGCGCGTCGGTTCGGTCGATCGAATAGTGAACAGAGTGTTCATGTCGTGGTTGTCGATAGAAGAATGATGCTCACCAGCTTATGCAATGCATAGGCTGAGTGCAGATCGGTTTCGGTATCCTTCGCTGTATACGATGATGCGTAGTCGGTTCGAGTGTATCGTTTAACTACACTGAACATTTCCTGATGGCAATGCAATGCGAAAGTATTGAGTCGCTACAAACGTTTAACTTTATCGAATAATAATTTTTCTCAAATCAATAATTTCGATAAAATTAAGGAGATCTTTCCAAATTTGGAGCTCTTTTCAGTTGGTGGGAATAAATTTAAACAATCGTGGATTGAAGATGCTGAAGTGTTATCGAAGTCAAAAAAGTTTGATTTGTCTACATTCAGTTTTGCTAATGAAATCACCGCTTAGTAAAAAATTTAAAATTCTAGCATCGTATTTATTACATGCTGTCCGAAATACTGAATATTTTATTTGTACGCAAAATTTCTAATAAATATTTCAATTATTATTTGCGTAAAACCCATGTTTTTCTTTTTATTCGAATTTAATTCACTTTTGAATTTTATTGATTTTTTTTTCTAAATAGATTTATTAATAATTGAAAGCTTTCTATAGTTTTTATTGGCGCTAATATTTGTGGCGCTTCATAATTTTTCTCCATACCAAAGAAGTGAATAAAAAAGTAATTATAAAGGTAAGCTACTGAAGAGAGGAATCACAACGAACTAATAATCGAGTAAAATGGTTCTTTATACAATTTTACAATACTTACTTCATATTTTATAACGATCAGTAGTTGTAAGCTTATTTATAATTATAGTTCATAATTGAAAGTTGTTATAAAGTATTGTGTCGTAATGTTACGGACAGACCCTATACTTAATTTACTCTATCTTTTCAATAACGACATACAATGAAATACGACAAAATTAAATAAATGACACTTTGTTAAATCAATTAAGCGAGGTAAGTAGAGCGTCTGTTCGTAGTATAAGTTAATGAGTTAATCTATCGGTACTTTACGGTTTCTTAAAATAGTACGTTTAATTTACGTCACAATATCTACAACTGGCGACAGAATACTTTATAGCAATTTTCTAACTCAGAAGGATGTAAATATTACCTATAATTTAATATGACTTTAGCTGTTTTAAAATAAAAAAAAAAAAAAAACTAGGAAAAATGAACTGCCGTGCGAGATGAGATTTGCCGCCCTTAGTCATAAACAATAATCATAAACTATTGATTTAATAAAACAGGCTGTCAATGGAGTGATACAGAACTTCATTTTTGTTAAGAATTTTACCAAAAGAAAAATATAAAAAATAAAGCAATCTACCAATGGATTGGTACACGACTCTACGAATATTGGCATGGATATTGATTTGGGTAACCAAATTTTTTTTTTCAAGTTTTAAGATGCGACCCCCTAGAAAATATTTAATAACCAAAAAAATATGATTGGGCAAATAAAAGAACGCGGCTTTTAGAAATATATTATAACCGCAGAAAAAAAAAACAATTTTAAAAAATGTTATAAATCAATGATGACGACTTATGCGCACTCGTCAAACAAGAAAGCATTAATATCTCTCTCAGTCACTTTTTCAAATTATTTTATTTTCTGAGTAGTTTCTCCTTTCTCCTAATCAGTTAATATTAATTCAGAAGAAAAAAAATATTGAAAATGGTTGTTGAACGTTAGTTTATTGAGCGGGTTTTACCCCCCGTACCACACGTGATATGATAATGATATGATGAATCGTCATAGTAAATTAAGACTCGCTAATTATAATTTTATTTTTTAATGAAAATACGTTAACAGAATTCTTATCTAATTTTTATTTCTGTGGATGTGCCAATGAAGAATATCGTCGAAAAAAGTTATAACCAAAATAATAAATATTATATAAAAAAAAATTGATATGTATTTATACTTACCTATTCTCAAGACATCAAGATCAAATTGCTAAAGAAATAATAGTAAAAATTTACGATATATTAAAAAATTATTAGAGTTTTATGTCAATTTTTAATTTAAAATTTTCTTTTAGACTTATTCTTAAATTCTTTCGCTTTCAGGAGAGTTTCTCGCATAAGTTCAGAAAAAAATCTTTCGATCCAAAATTCAATGATCCAAATAAATATAAATAATAGAAATGAATAAAAAAAAAACTCAAAACTTGAAAATTTATTTTCTGAATCAATTTCAATTCAATGCAACTTTATTTTGAATATTTAAATTTATTGATAAAAATAATTACACATTTTATTTTGAAAACAAGATTTCATTTTGAAATTAAACATCACATTTAAAACTATTAGAATCAATACCAAAACCTAATACCAAATGCTTTCCAAACACATTTTCTGTAAACCATTTACAATTAATGCTTTCTCCATATAAAGATAAACTTTCTAAATTTGTAAATATTGTCTTGACTTTGTCGAAATGATTAAAATGAGTAAAATTATTATCTTGAATATTTAATATTTCAATATTAAACACTGATAAGTGTTTAAAAATGTCCGGATTTGAAAGTTGGTTATCTCTAAGATTCAAACTTAGTGATAACGAATTCGAATTAACAGGTTTATCAAAACTAAAGTCATTTTGTGCCCAGTCCGTAATTTGATTATGTCGTAAGGTGAGAAACCTTAAATTCTTTAAATCGTCAAATGTGTGTCCAATGCGAGTTAAACTATTAAATTGTAAATCAATAAATCTAAGCAATGGCGAAACACTAAATAAGTTATCGGAAAGCGTTGAGATTCTATTATAATGAAGATCGATTACTTCTAATTTTGGTAGATTAAATGCACCTTCTTCAATTGTTTCAATTTGATTGAAAGGTAAATAAATACGTTTTAAACTAACTGCCCCAGAAAATGTCAATCGATTTATAATCGTTAATTTATTTGAAAAGAGCCTAATTGTTATTAATTTTGTCAATGGACTAAATGCCTCATCTTCAATTTCATCAATGGGATTGTAGCTTAATTGAAGTTCTTCTAAATTTGGTGTTTTTAAAAATGACGACTTCGAAATCTTATGAATGAAGTTATTATTTAAGCCTACTTCGCCATTTCCATCTCGCAATACCGTGTCAAGGTCGTCGAATGAAGCGGTGAATACTCTTGCATCAGGAAATTGTTCAAAAACATTCGATGGAAAGAATTTAGAGTTTGAATCTTTTGTTCTAATTTCGGCAAGTTGAAATGCATCGTTTGATTGTTCTGAATTTAGTAAAACATATATTTGTGATTCGCCATCATTTAAAGTGAAGTCATCATCTATTGAATTAGTCTTCAATTTAATAAAACAATGTGTTGTACTATCACTCCGACAGTCAATTTTTGATTGTTGTAGAAATGACACTGATTTCACATAATTGCAATTTAAACAAATCAGCAATAAACCAAATAATAAACTGAAATAGGAAAAAAAATTGCTAATTTAATTTTGAGTTTAAAATTGTAAATTAAAAATTTATATGACCAAACACTTCTCTCACAATTTTATTTGCATTTTAGATGCGACCATTTTCGTTTAAAGTTAAAAATAAACTGAAAATATTTTGGCAAAAATTGAATGAGAAACTTTGTGCGAATATTTTTTAACAGCACATAAGGCAACTTGCCACTCATTCATTATCAAATAATTATAATTAGAAATTTTTTTTCTTCATTTTTCATGATATGTGGTCATGATCAACCATGGATTGTATCAGCTGCGACAATTTAAATTAAATTTAATTGACGTATTTGTTGCTATGCTTTCATTTAATTTCCTCTTTGTAAACAATTTTTTTTTAGGATTTACAAAGCTCCGTATCAATAAAATAGATATTTTTTTCCTAATCGCCGTTAAATAGCTCAAAAACTATTTTGTAACAGTTTGAATTTCTAACTTAAAACTGGATAAGAACAAATTTTAAATAATTTTTTTTGGAATTTAATTTTAATTATCGATTTTATGCCTCGCTATCATAGATTTGCTCACTTAGCATCCGGTTTATACTGTTTTTATTTTTTTTAGAATTTTGTTGCAATGGTCCAATCAAAAGACACAGAAACTAATTTCCTTGTAAAAATAAACATATTTATGTAAAATGATACATTGCGTACTTGCCATTTCATTGGCAGCAAAATTTCTGGTAGCACATTTGTATATTTGAGTCACGTTTATGAATAAATATGTTGTGCAGAGCCGGTTCTAGCCTAAAATCAAGAGTACTCCAGATTGGAAAATGTCGCCCCATATTTGAATATATTAAATTTAATTTGAAAATAAAAAGCAATAAATAATTTTAAGAAATATCGTTAGTGAAAGTTTGTAAAATTAGTCCCGAGAGACCGCGAGTGAAAATTTTGAAATATATCATGATCGCAACCAGTTAAAAACTTTATAGAAATTTCTATGGCGGATTCTAAAGATAGGCTTAAACGAATTTATCGCGAATTAATCTTTTCGTGTGCCAATTGCCTTTTTTTGATATACTCTTTTCATATTTTTCGCGCCCTTTTCCTCTTTCTCGCGCCAAATTTGTCCCATTATTTTTATTTAATTTTAATTTATTTTTTTATTAAAAATGTCAAAATTCATTTCCAGGGTTTTATGTCTGTGAATGCAATTTTGCATTTTAACAGATGCAATTTGATATTTTTTCTTCATATTTCTTTTTTTCTTTTTGTAAACATTATAGGTTTACATTAGAATCGGGAAATACTTTTACTTTTTGTTAACTCATATTATTATGAAGAATATCGTCGAATTATAACAAAATAATAAATATTATACAAACAATTTTTTTTTATACTTACCTATTTTCAAGACAATGAAATTACTAAATAAATAATAATAAAAAAAAAACTATAATATAATTTATGAATAAATTCAATGAGTTTCTCTCTTAAGTTCAGAAAAAATTCCAAAATTCAATGATCGAATAAGTAAATAATAGAAATGATTAAAGAACTCAAAAAATTATTTCAAATCAATTCAACTTTATTAGAATATTAAAATTTATTGATAAAAATAATTATACATTTTATTTCTAGAACAATATTTCATATTGAAATTAAACAATACACGATCTAAAATCATCAGAATCAATTACAAAAACTAAAAACTTTCCACTCACATTTTCTGCGAACCATTTACAACTAATATATTCTCCATAAAAATGTACTTCTACTAAATGTGGAAATATTTTCTCGGTTTTGTCGAAATCATTTAAATGAGTAAAATTATTGCCATATAAATTTAAAGATTTAATATTAAACACTGACAAATATTTAAAAATGTCCGGATTTGACAGTTGGTTATTGCTAAGATTCAAAGTTAATAATGTCGAATTCGAACTAACAGGTTTATCAAAACTAAAGTCATTGTGTGCCCAGTCCATAATGTGATTATGCTGTATGGAGAGATACATTAAATTCTTTAAATTGTCAAATGTATGTCCAATGCGAGTTAATTGATTGCCTTGTAACTCAATAAATCTGAGTAATGGCGAAACACTAAATAAATTATCGGGAAGCGTGGAAATTTTATTACGATGAAGATCAATTACCACCAATTTTGGTAAATTAAATGCACCTTCTTCAATTGTTTCAATTTCATTGAAAGGTAAAAAAAGATGTGTTAAACTGTCTGCACCAGAAAATGTTAATCTTTTCACAATCGTTAATTTGTTATTGTTGAGTGTAAATTGTTCTAACTTTTTTAATGGACTAAATGATTCGTCTTCAATTTCATTTATGTCATTTTTTCTTAATTCAAGTCCTTCTAAATTTGGTGTTTTTAAAAATGACGACTTTGCAATCTTATGAATTTTGTTATTTCTTAAGTCTACTTTGCCATTTCCATCTCGCATTACTGTGTCAAGATTTTCGAATGAAGCAGTGAATACTCTTGCATCAGGAAATTGTTCTAAAACATTTGATGGAAATAATTTGGAGTTCGGACCATTTATTTTAATTTGCGCAAGTTGAAATGCATCGTTTGATTGTTCCGAATTTAATAGGACATTTATTATTGATTCGCCATCATTTAAAGTAATGCCATCATCTGTTGAATTAGTCTTAAATTTAATACAACATGGTGTTGTCCTATCACTCCGACAATCAATTTTAGATTCCTGTAGAAATGACAACGATTTCACATAATTGCAATTTAAACAAATTAGCAATAGACCAATTAATAAACTGAAATAGAAAAAGACAATACGAATTTAAACTTTGAATTGAAAATAATAAATTAAATGATGATTTAATCCAAACACTACTCACAATTGGGTTTGTATTTTTGATGCGACCATTTTCGTTGAATTATAAAATTAAACTGAAAAAATTTGGGTAGAAATTAAATGAGAGATTTTGTGCAAATATTTGTTTATTTTGATAACACCACAACTTGCCACTCATTTCATTATCAAATATTTTTTTACTTCGTGAACCATGGATTTTATCAGCTGCAAAGTTGTAATTTAATTTAATGGTCGTATAGTTGCTACCAGAGGTAGGGGGGATTACACAGTGGAACAATTTTGTAACCCGATGATCAAACATTCTACGTATTCTGCATAGTTTTGGAAACGTTTGTTGCCTAGGAATTGGTCAATTAC
>JAABKK020048047.1:0-12134 GCA_011634745.2 Catotricha subobsoleta | reverse complement strand
GTTCGGTTCTAAAATCGAAAAAAGTGAGGTTCTTGGGGTTCGGTTCGGTTCGGTTCGGTTCGGTTCGGTTCGGTTCGCCTCTCTGAATGTAAGAATGTATAATTGTCTGTTTATTTGTCTGCATGACAACTTTCTTCATTTCAGTTAGTTTAGATGTGTAAAAATTTCGATAAAATTCTTTTTGTGCATTTAACTTTTATAATTGAATTCTATTTTTTGTAAGCGTGATGAATTATCTAAATAAATAATAATAAAAATTATAAAATAATTTTAAAAGAATATTGTTGCAATTTTCTATATATATATTTTCCTTTTCTTTTTATTATTATTATTTTTATATAAAAATACTTACTAAAGAATGTTTAACTACTTTATTTTAAGTGTTTTTTTTTTACACACAATAATATCATTTTACGAGGATCATTTATTTTATATATTAAAGCATAGATATAATAATATGTACACAAAATGGTCAATGAAAGAAGAAGAAAAAAATAACTATAAAAAACCACCAGTTATCATCACCCAACAATATAATAGAAAACACACAAAAGGCAAAATTTTCGTAAGAATATCATGGAAAGGAAAGAGCAAGTGAGAGAGGCAAACAAAAAGAAACTAAAATGTGCTTTGTGTTTAAGAATGTTCATTTCAAACACTTTTTGTAAATTGCTTTTACTTTTTTTTTCTTGTCTTTTTATGACCTTTATAGATATTATTAGATTTGTATTGCGTGATTATTATAATGTAATTTATTCAATTAGATACATAATGTATGTTGGCTGGTTAACGTATAGATAGATAGCAGCCAAGCTACGTGAAGAAATAATTTTAAAAATGAAGAAAGTTTTATGCTATGAATTGACTGGTCGACACGAACCAATTACCAGTCATAATTGTGTTTATTTCTTTTGGAAATGCTTATAGAATTGTTCGCATATAAAAGTGATTCTAATTTAAATATGGGATTTAGAAGTTATTCAGAGTTTAATATACTTTTTACTTTTTGCTTTTATTTCAATTTCTCAGACGAATCGCACATTTCAGTTAAATCACAATGGGACACAAAGTTAGCTAAACATATATTTATTTAACTTTTTATATGTCGATCGATACAGCCTAAATAAAAGTGCTAATATTTGATCCTAATATTATAATTTTTGATTTAGCTCTAGTTGAATAAAGATTACGATGAATATAATTTAACTATACTCGCTTTTTCATATTATCTATTCTCCATATGGTCGGTCCAAGTAACCAATTCACTCACATAAAAATGTAACAAAATTGTTTAAATATAAGCTTTTTAATTTTCTCCTAAATTAAGTATTGCGAGTGTGAGCATTTAAACATTTATCAACTATAACAACTAACTACTTAGTTATGGCCATGCATCCTAACTTAATTTATATACAAATAAAATATGTACATTGCAAATGCAAGCGTTTACAAGTGTCCTCTCGAAAGTCAAGTTGAGCGCATCGCATGGTTTAGCACACATCCTATATAGAAATTTTACTTTAAATTATACAATTTAAACCGCAAACCATTACCAGCAGCATTCAAATGTAACACCATAAATAATATACTTTATAGACTGTGTTGTGCACATGGATCCATTAATGGCCAGCATAATAAAATAATGTTCGAAATTTGGTGAGATTATGTATGTATATCGTCTTCCGTAATATTCAACAATTTTGAATTATTTATTTATTATATAGTTTAATTTTTTTTGTATAGATAGGAGTTATAATTATAAGGATAAACTTATAATTAACTAAAATTTTGTCACTCACGTAATACACAGCAATGTCAATGCGTAATCCATGTCGTCGGGTGTTTACAGTGAACTCAAGATATTTTTTTATCAAGACAAGAGATGAGCAAACTATGAAGACAAAATATTTGCTTGCTTCTCAAGAATAAGTAGCGAACACTATAATTTATTCCCCTTAAACAAGCATATAAAATAATATTATTTATCATAATGGTTTTAGTACTAGTTGATTAAGTAAATAAATAAATTATAGTAAGTTTTCATATAATTTCTAAAAGGGAATAGTGATTTTTTGTTTTTATTCGCTTTCTTTTTACAATTAGAAAATAATTGTGCTTGGTTTTCACTAGTAATATAAGTGTTTCCTTATAATTATTAGCCAACTATAATCATGTATGATTTCTATATCAAGGGTCAACAATTTTTTGTTTCTTTTATTTTAATTCCTTCGAAAATTAATGGACTGCGATAAAACTTTTAATATGTTAAAGGTCATGGTAAAATTTGAATTTAATTTTATGATATCTATAATTTTTTAGTTTGCAACGTATTACAATATAAATAAATTGGATACTGATTTAATTTAAATAGTCTTGCTTGTCTGCCTTTTGGATTTGGTTAACTTATAAGTTTATATTACATTCATTCTTAAAATCAACCCACTTATTAAGCTTTATATTAGACTGTCCCAAAAAAAACTTCAAAACCTCCATTATTTTATCGAGACGCAACTTTTCTTCATACATCGTAACCCCCTTAGAGCCCCCCAACAAATCTTTTAGTGTAAAAATTTTAAAAATAGAATGTAGTTTTCGGAATGAATTTTTTTACTAAAATGGCCATAACATTTGTAAATCTTAACTGAATAAGCCTATCAAAAAACAAATAGAAAGCTTATTAATCTACCTAACGAATGCACATAGTCTCAAAATGATATTTCTTAAAAATAAAAATAGTTAAGTGAACATTTAAGAAAACACAAAGTTTTTTTTACCATATACTCGTACGAGTATATAATATAATACCCTAATTTTTTTTAATTAGAGTATTAATCATACTAATTTCTGATGCTACAACATAATTTAGATCTCCTCTAGCTAATACAATTAAATATGAAATTTATAAGAATCTCGATGATTTTTTAAGGTAAATAGATCAAAAAATGCATCGAAATTTTAACACCTCATTTTCAGTTTTTCAAATGGATGGGGCGAGTTCTAACCATTTTTTTTTTCGATAATATTTTGTTTCCCTTAGTTTGAAGTGTAATGGTATAAGAAAATTCCCTGGGAGCCCTTTTTTTCGAAAAAAGTGTTTTTTCTGGGTCAGTCTACTTTATATACATCTGTTTTAGGAATCAACAAAATAAAGATATGCCAAAGATTATAATGTCACTACAGTTTAAAAACGAGCTACATGAATAAACGTAATGTGCTATATAATTAATACCAGAAATTAATATAAAATATTTTATACAGAAAGTTCGTGCTTACGACATAATAAATTTTACAGATTTTATAGATAGACCGAAGGTAGAAAAAAAAACACCCATGAATTATAAACTCGCGCTTTTTCTCGTCAATAATTTATTATAATATGCTTGACGTTTATTAGACATTTGTTTGTAATCTACGCCAAGCAAATCACAAAAAATATGCATAAACAAATTTTATTTATGTCTTCTATGATGCTTATAGTCGCATTAACGTTTATACATTTAGTATTTATCTGCTAGATATATAACCGGTACTTATGCGAATATTATTACCGATACACGGAGACATTTCTCGTTTGTAATATCAACAATCTACATACATATTTTCAAACTAAAATATGTAAGTTTGTAAATAGCTTCCTGTGTTCGCGAGCGAGTTAAAAACACGTTTAAATTTTTCGCGTACTAACGCACACCCAAATAAGAAAAAATTGCACACATAAAAAAAATTATCCGGTGATATTTTTCAAATGGGTTTTCTTTATCCAAACAAAACATTATCGCTTTATGCGTAAAATTTCAAATACTTTTTATATTAAAATACAGCAGAAAAACAGATATATTTGAAATAGCGTGAGGCACACTTAATAACTTTACTGATAAAACTCAATGTTAATATTTTGTCGTATTATTTATGTTGAAAAGATATCGTCGTTATTTAAAAGCATAAATTTACAAAGTTAAAATTTCACCTAGTTTGTATATTTTGCGTACTGTCGACTCTTTTGCAGGAACCTCACCTTCCTGCTATTTCGGTTGGGTTGAGACACCTTCAGCTACATTTTCTATATATCTTACAAAACATAATTTTACATTTCATTATTTATTTGATAACTTTTTTTTTCTTTTTTTTTTCATTTTCGTTGTCGTCATCTTTGTCACTTTTCTCTGTGACTATTTTATCGTACCGTAATATTATTGATGATACTCACGTCCTGAATTCTTAACCCTTACAAAGTACCCATAATATTCATAGAATATATCCACAAAATACGACATATTATATTTCTATGTACAATTGGATGAAAACAAAGAAAAAAATTACAAAATACAAAAAGATGAAATGTTTCACATAACATACAATACCGTACCACGGAAGAATACAAAAGTAGCTTAATAATAATTTGCTTTTATTTTACTTATTTGAAACTTTACGAATAGTTAAAATATATGTAGAAAAAAAAATTGTTGCATGTACAGTACATGCACTTTTTCCGTCCAACGAATTGCCTGGATAATTCGTGTTTTTTTTCTTTCTGCTATTTCCGTTCTTTTATTCATTTCATAAAATAAACTAATTCTATTTTTTTATTTTATGTTATTGCAATACGTAGATGTCTGCATGTTTATACGTACATCGTACACCTACATACATTTTTTAATACACCTACTTATAGAAATATTACCCATTATGAATTACATTAAATTTTATATAATAATATTTGAAATGCTTAAATATACAAATAAAAATGAAAAATAAAAGAAAAATCATTGAGACATGAAGCCTGAAAACTGAAAAGCTTTACATTTTAATAATAATTTAGGTAAACCTCTTCCGGTTGCTCTGTCCGGTAAACAGAGCCAAAAAAAACATTTTTGATGTTGTATTATCATGTGGTGTGTTTGGTTCTTTTAAATATACATATATACCTATATATTTGGCTTTTGTATTAAAATGAAAATATGTACGTTGAACCACAAGGATAAGGATATAATATGTAGAATGCTTGGCTGGTACCATTGTTAACAACTATGTTATTATATTTTTAAGAGAGGTTAGAATCAGTTTTGCTGTCCAATTTTAATGAATTTAGTTTTTTGTTTTTGAAAATGTAAGTTTTAAATGATCGTTGACGTTTTATTAATAACCTTCCCAGCAAACAAGTAACAGCGTCTTCAAGATGTTACTACTGAGTTATGAATGGTCAAGAGATAATCTCAGCTACATATTTGAGATATATTCAAGACATGTAACTAAAGTCTCGAGTTGATATTGCTGTCTTACAGACAGTGCAGGGCAAGTGTTAAAAGATTAATGATTATACTGTGTTATACCTATCTTTTTCAATATATCTTTAATATTTGCTACAGAAATCTATAAAACGTGTTTTTACAAATTAATTAATTAGTTCCATGTCACATTCACGATAAACGATATTCCCATATTTTTGCAAGATTTTTCTAAAGTATTTCCCTAATAATATTCTAGAGATGTTCTTACAACATTACTGACCAACTTCTATTTTTCAAACTCTGAGATTCTGCGGTTTTATAGTAATTAGTTACTAAACATTTCTTTCACGTAGGTACATTAAACCCATCACAAAATTACTCATATCAAAATAATTATTAAAAAATATATATTATAATTCTAATAAAGTTTTCAATATAGCATCATAAATGTATATCCTATGCACAATGGAAAATAAATAAATAATAATGATTTTAATTTTAATATTAATAATATTTAGAATTTCGTTCACTAAATTGCATTGAGTAAAACAATAATCATTTATTAACAATGGATTCCTAATTATTTTAGTATTGTAACAAATCAATACTCGATAGACGTACTTTTCAAATTGATTAAAGAACAAAATTGAATGTACGAATTTTAAATCATAAATATATATATATATTTTAAATAATAATAAAATTAATAGAAAAGAAAATATTTTTGTGATAAAATCAATTATCGACCACAAGAAAATATATCTAAAAATTTATATTTTCCCAACAATAAATTAATTTTGTTTTCATTTATTTCGTTTGCTTACAGCCAAGGAAGTTGCCGGAAATGGGCGGTCACCTCTTCTACAAGATCCATTATACGGAAGCCGACCACAGCCATACAGTGAGTTTTGAAAAGCTTTTCTGTGTTACTGAAAATTATGAATTTCTTTTCTATTTTATTATTTTTTTAGTTTAGCAATTTCTTTTTATTATTTTTGATTTAATTTCTCGTTATTTTTTTTTTACATAATATAAGTGCACAAAAAAGAAAAGAAAAGAATAAGAAAGAAATAGCATTATTTATAGAATATGTAGTTACTACCCACAGAGATATCATATTTGAAATACAAATTTTAAAATGAAGCGATACGATTCATTAAGTTTTTATACCTGGCGGAAGATGGAATGAAAGAAATAAAGTAGAGTATTCACAAGAATACATAAACAGCTAATTTCATAAAAAAAACAAAAAACAAAAGATATAAAATCAACAAGCATCTCAACCAAACTTTCCACTATGGCAGCTCATTTAAAATTCAATTAGGAAAAATTAAATTTATTTTATAACATTATAGTTTTATTTAATATATTTTATATTATTAGCATTTTATAAGGTAAAATTGAAAAAACACTAAGAAAATTGAAAAGAAGCGAGATTTTTATTTTTACATTTAAATTATACATTATTTCTTTCTGTGGGATGGTTGAGTGAGTACCTTTTTACAAAACGAACACGTCTTATTAGAAAACTCAAGGTTCTGTTTTTTTTTTTTTTGTAATCTTTTTAATATAAACAGCAAAATCTATACTTAAGCATATACCATTCTGACCATCGGGAAAATTGCTTCACTTACAGAGATAGCTCCTTTATGAATGATTTTCATTAATACTGGTTCTACTGTTAAATAATTTTATTTAATTATACAAAATTTTTGCTATTTTCAAATTGAAAACTTCTATTTTAATGGTCGCATTTGTTTTCATCACATAAGGCGCTAAATTTATAATTAAATTTATTAATTTAATGTTTTTAAAGTTTAATTAGAAAGCTTGTAGGAGGTGCGATACGATGATGCGATGCTTATCGGATACTTCAAACAATATATTACATAGCAGATGTCATTAATTTAGGGTTGAGCATGATTGATACGTTTACGAATTATTATTATTATTATTTTCATATCTTATACTGCAAACAATTTTGAACAGAAACCACACAAAAAATTAAAAACAAAAAATAATAAATAAATAAATAAAAAAAGTATATAAATAAAAGAATAAGAAAAATAAAAATTTCGAAAGCATTTCGGTATAATTAGAAAATAATGTTGAATATAAATTGCGAGGTAAATTGTATTATAAATACACAATTAAAGGTGTTCTGGTAATTTTCACGGTTTCAATTTATTATAATAATGTGAATACGATCGCTAGCATGTACTTACTTTTGGTTATGTGAGGAAAGAGTAAATATAAGAAATAAAAAAAATATGAAATAAAAATAAACTTTGAAAACTACAAAGTTAAAACATTCGATTTAATTAAATTAAAATTATTTTATGGTCATAAATGTGTTAATTGAATCGTTAAGTTTATTGTAATGACCTCTTTAAAATAATGAAAATGTAATAAAATGGTAGATTTGTGTGTTGTTAGAAATTTAGGTAGGTAATGGATTTTGTAATCTATATTGAGAAAATTAACCCAGATCAAGCCGACGAATATCGATTTTTCTACCTACCGATACGGCCACTGTACCATATACGGTACACTAAATATTACATTGTTTTCTCAAAATAACCGCCATAAATTGTCCCATATATGGTACACCGTACACCTGATTCCAAAAAAACTAGAAATATTTTTTTTTTTTAAATTTTTGCTGGCATCTAGAACCTATTTCAAGTAAAATATACCATTTTCAAACAAATATTTAAAGATATCTTGTGCTCTAAAGGGAGGTAAAAAAAAAAGTACAGTAGCCGGATCTGGGTTAAGCTAGCAAGCATTTTACTTAAATGTTAAAATATCGTGTGTAAGGCTTTAATTCAAATCCGTATTCAATATTAAATATGAATTTATTTGTATCATTTTTCTGTTTGTCCAGTCCACATTTATTTTTTTTAAAAAAAATATTTTCAAATTGTAAATATAATTAACTAGGCATGGGCATATTGTTTATTACTAACCAAATATCATATATCATAAAGTTTTTAATTGATTTTTGATTACATTGAAAACAATTACTGATCATTATTTTTACGTGAAGAAAAAGCTTTTTATCCATTAGTTTGATTTAACCAAGAAAAAACAGAAATAATTTTTTCACTCATATCAAAACATTCTAAACTGATTTTAATTTGCAATGCAAAAATGCACAATTGACTAATAACTCTGTTATGCAAATATTTCACGCAACAACATCAATATATCAGATTTCTTTTTTGTTTTATTTTTTGTAAATGGTTAAAAATGTTCGTACAATAGTTTTCATTTTGTGTTTAAGAGCAATTAATGGTAATAAAAATGTCCAAGAGAATTTGCAAATTACATAAATTTATTTAATGAAAGTATAAGAGATGAGCGACGATATGATGGGTATAATAATAAAATTTTAAAATAAACGAACGCATCAACCAGTCAACATAAAATAATATTCATTATGCCTACCAACACTTTCATTTCGGTTATACACACCGTCGTTATGCGTCGACGTGTGATGTTAAAGTCAGTAAAGACATCTCAAAAACAAATTAATGTCATCATAAGGCTATTAAATTAAATTTATAGAAATTTTATAACAAATGGGAAAAGTTCAAGTTTTATTATATGTTGATGTAGCTGATTACCCATTTATATGTACTTTGATGGGGTCATGTAGCAACAGCTATTTTCAATTTGAATTGAAAGGAAGAAGAAAAGTGAACAAATAAAATATTGAATAAAATCACATTTAATAAAATAAAAATTATAACACTTTAGCGGGTTTTTAGTCAAGGGCCATTAAACACTCAAAATCGGAAGTTAGTTTTTTTCCTTTTTTGTAATTACGTACTAGTAAGTACTGGTAGTGTATTTGATTTTGGTTATTAAATCGTAAATTATAAACTTCTAATTAGTTTATTGGTTTTATAAAAAAAAGATAAACAAGAAGCATATGAATGGAGAGATGATGAATGATTAAAAATATATTATAGAGAAGGTAAATCAGCAAACAACAGCTGGTACTTTTACTTTCATGTAAAATACCTATAATTAAAATGTAATTAGTGGCCAATAGTTTATTTTTCTTCATATATTCCATTTACGTAAATTTAATTTATATTTTTTTGTTTAAATTTGTTTAGAGCTGCAATATTTTTACATTATTCTTATCTTTTGATATTAGGGCACTAAAAATACAAAACTAACCGGATACACATTACTTGGTTTATACATCTAAACTGAAATGATTTTATGCTAAAAATCAAATGTAACGAGTAGCAACTCCATATGCTCTCATTTATTCCAAATTCAATGAAGATTAGTGAAGCTTAAAGTAGTGTTAAGAGCAGTGGTTGTAACTCTTTTGACCTTCGTAACACACCTGATTAATCCAGGATTACATTTTCGAGATTTTCATTAGAAATCATAAAAATAAACCATCTTCTTGGACACTCAGTCTCATTTCATATTTTAATGAACTTGCCATTGACAGGGGTTAGTTAATACGCTATAGCTTTTGTCAATTTTTTACCATTCTCGCGATATCGACTAAAAGTGAATCAGCGCAATGAATCATATCTAACAAGTGGTTGGTCACAATTTGAAAGCTTCATATTTCCTCCCAAAATAATTGAAACCAGAACGTAAACTTCAATATTTAAAGCTAGTAATGCCCATCAAAATTGAGGGAAATTCTTGACAGCTTAAAGCACCCAGTCGCAATGTTTACCCCCGAAAAAATACGAGTGTTAAAAATGTCTATTTAGCATCGATAGAGTGAAGCAAAGAGAAATATGAAAGAAGAAAAAAAAAGAAAATCAGAAAGAGTAAACACAAAAAGAAAAATGGCAAAACACATGCCAAGTATGTCTATCAATTTTAGTTGGCATGGCAGGTTAAATCATCTTCATGGAGAGCATCTATCATTTTTGTATATGGCACCGATGTTTTAGTGATATCAGAACATTTTCGATGGTCGTGTATTTATTTATAAAGGATATAAAATTGAAATGCATTAGGCGTTATTTT
Organism: Catotricha subobsoleta; assembly: GCA_011634745.2. Taxonomy (NCBI): domain Eukaryota; kingdom Metazoa; phylum Arthropoda; class Insecta; order Diptera; family Cecidomyiidae; genus Catotricha; species Catotricha subobsoleta. The sequence continues at coordinate 1,893 of JAABKK020048047.1, read as the reverse complement.
GGCACAAATACTATATTTTTACTTATACCATGCATTCGAGAAAACAGTGTGCTAGTAAATCTGGTACTATGAGTAGAGTTTTGTTGAGAAAGAAAAACGCCAAAATCATTTTTTTTTGTTTTGCCAAAATTTAGTATAAAAATATTTTAGCTGATTAAAAAATAAAAGAGATTTTGTATTTCTTAAAAGAGAAAATATGTGACTTATTGAAGAATACTTGGTCAAAAAAATAAAAATAGTTGAAAAAAAAAATAGATCATGGAATATACAATAAAAGATAACTGCTTAAATATATTATTACATGTACATTGGACATGTGAGTTTAAAATCTATTGAAATAGCAATTTTCAAATATTGTAGATATAAATATTGCTATTTTCTATGTAGCATACATGCTTAATGGTTTAAAAATTACGTGTGCATAAAACAAATAATTTAAATAAATAGTGAAATTTGAAATGGTACATAAGTGAAAATATTGGAAATGAGACACATGGACCATTTTTCACAAAAATGAAATTTTAATGTATGCTTAATACAAATAAAGAATAAAAGTAATTCGCTATTTGCATAACTTTCTTTGAGAGTTTTCTTAACTCAATTTCAAAGATATAATCTTTGCTTTATGTAAGAGCTGCATCTGTTTAATTCATTCAATTCTAAGGTGCCAATGATTTTTACAGTCTTAAGCGATACAATATTTCCATTAATCTCAATATCTCTTATGAAAACTTTTCATGACACTTGTTTATAGAAACTTAACTAAATGTATATTAAATTTTTGAATATCTTATGTTTTCACAAACGTTAAATATTTTTTCTACGATAAGATTTATCGTTAATATATTTTATTCATCTACATTCAGCCTCTACTCTACTCCGAATTAATGTCATCTTATATAATATTCAATTTTATAGAATAGAGAATCTATTGTTAGATAAATTGGTTTAATTAAACACCTTATGTAATACAAACAATGCAACATACCGTACGATAAATAATAATAAATGTTTATAAATACGTTCAGTCATTGTGCTGTCATCTATCGACTAACAATGGCCTAAACAAAAACATATCTTAAAATAATGTATTATATTTTGTAAAGTCATTATATATTGGAAAATCTATTTTCGTGAAAATTCACTGTCTCACGAAACCACACATACCCAACCATACAGAACATTTATTTATTATTATGTATTACTGTTTCTATTGTATTTTAATGTGTTTAAAAACATGCTACTATTTTATAATCTATAGATAGACAGGTAGATTGTTGATGTTATTATATATATATATTGTTGTAGATATCTTTATACCAATGAATACACAGTGTGTCCCAGAATGATAGGGACATCCCATTTTTTTATGCGTTTTTGGGAAAATTGAATATTGGTTAAAGAATTGAGCTCTAATGTTTTTCGTTTTTACTCGAGGTAAATGCTTATTATGTAACTACAAGTTCTGGGTATAGAGAACTCTAAATTCTAGAGACATCGAAATTGATACCGTTGAACTCGTATTGAAAATACCTTTCAAATGTTTTATGACTTATAGCTTAAAGCCTATTTTTTGGCTTCAGGACTAGGAAGAGAATGGGGTCAAAAAAAGAGTGTATAATCGTAGACTCAATGACTCTTCTAACAAAATATCTATAATTATTATATTTTTCCGAAAAAACATGAAGGGTGCCCCCATTATTCTGGGACCCATTGTATTATATTTTATATATGTAGGTCTGTAAATATACACAATCACAATATATGGAAGGCTGACATAATAGTTTTCTTCATAATGTATTATAATGGCTCAACCATAATAATAATAATAATAATAATAATAATAATAATAATAATAATAATAATAATAATAATAATAATAATAATAATAAT
>JAABKK020048036.1:0-12136 GCA_011634745.2 Catotricha subobsoleta | reverse complement strand
GGATCCGTACAACTTACATGTAGTGCATATAAATAAATTGGATACGAATCCAATTTTAATAGTCTTTCTTGTTTTTTCCTAGAATTAAATTTCTGTGAAAATATATGTAGGTACTGGCTTTTTTTTGAACCTCCAGATTTTTTTTTTTTGAATTTCTTTCAAAAATGAAGTCGTGTACCAATCCATTGGCAGCTTGTTTTATTACGAATAAATAATTCCATGAATCTTTTGGCTTTGTTTCATATATAAGTAATATATATAAGTATTATCTACTTGTTTAGTAATATATGTTATTTTATTTCATGTCTTGAATTGCGATTTGTTTGTCCAGTAGGCATTCATCTACAGATATTTAAATATTATATCTGATACCTAAATGATAAATAATGTCATATCCCACATCTCTCGAGCTATTATACAAATATTATTAAACGAATAACATTTTTATATTTAAAACTTTCAATAGAAAATAAACATATTTATATCAAATACATACCTGTAAATATTTTCAGATGGTGGTTTCCATATATATTTTTTTTCCTATTAAAGATATTAGTCTAAGGTGTACTAACATCTGATGATTAAAAATATCGTATTTATATAAAGATGAATACATTTTTTATTGTTATTTTATGGTTGAACTTATAGGTCTCATAAAATCTCTATTCGCTGGGTAGAACGACTCATTAAATACAAATTTATATATCATTTGAGTTCTATGTACATTTTTTAATTTAGCTTTCTTCACCTATTGCCTATATATATTAGTGTAAAATTTTCTTTCTTTTTTTTAATTTAAATATTTTACTTGAAATGTATTATGTTTATTTGTATACAATTTTTATTATCTATAGTTTGATAAATTTATTAGGTTTATGAATCCAGATACATAATATGATAATATAGTAATATAATTTAATTAGCTACAAACCAAAGATAAAAAAGGTGCGTGTTTCAATTATTTCTGATAAAGAATAAGACCAACAAAACTGCTATCTTTCATTCTTAATATACATTAAAACTTCTTGAAGTGATATACTAAGCACTCTTAGTATATTCACTACATTAATTCAGAAAACAAGTTACCAATGGATGGAAAAAAGAAATAGGCAGCTATACTGCCGAAAAAAAAGAAGAGAAAAGGGGACAGTACAACCCGAATTTTATTATATACCGAGTCGATATTATACTTGATTTTTTTAAAAAAAAAATAAAAATAAAGTAACATGAAGTAAAAAAAAAAATTGTCAAACCATTAAGTACTTAACTACTTGATTTTATGAAAAATGAAGTAAAACACATTAAATTGAACAATCGTAAAATCGCGTTAAAAAACACCTTAAATTGATTTTAGCAAATTATAAATTATTATCGTAATCCCATTTTTAAATATGTGATGTTCAAATTCAAATCACTGTACTGTATCACATTTATGTGGATATACAGATGGTCGGAAAAGCAGTAGATTGCTAAAGGATGCGAATTCTGTTGTTTGTGCTTAGTTATATGTTGGTAGAAAATACCAATATCTTTACAAGAGCGAATATAGCGAAAAATATTAAGTTTGTGGAAGAATGACAAGATCTTATCTGTATGTATTAGAAAACTATTCGTGTTGCTGATGATGAGTGGCATTTTTTAATATTAATGTTATTGAATATATATTATAAAAACATTAAATAAAATAGAACTTAATTACTTAAGAGTTTTATTCTTATATTTAGTAAAATCACATTTGAAAATACAATCTTTCATATCAAATTCACAACCAACAATGGAGATGTGTTACATTTAAATTTGGTATTCGACTATTTATAGACATATTAAATAAATAGCTAGTGTCCTCCCTTTTTCTCCTCATACCCATGCTCATTACCTCCTTTTTTACCCCCCTTCTTTCCATATTCATCGTGATGAGAGAAGTGTTCATCATGGCCTTTTTTACCTTTGTGGCCTTTGTGTTCATCATCGTAATGCCCTTTTTTATTGTGACCTTTTTTACCTGTCGCCACGAAGTAGAGAAATGAAAAGGTTTTATTATCATCGAGTTTATTTTTGTATTGAATCGAAAAATGTATTCCTAAGAATGTTAAATTAATTTTACCTTTATGTCCCTCATCATAGCCAGATTTATGATGTCCTCCTTTTTTGTGTTCTCCTTTCTTGGAACCATGATATTCATGTTCGCTACCGTATTTCTTATGATCTCCTTTTTTATCTTCATGGTCGTAGAATTTGTGTTCTTTGTGGTAATCGTCTTTGTGAGCTTTGTGATGGTAGCCGGTCGTTTTTGATCCTTTTTTATGTCCTTTTTTGTGACCGAATTTACCACCTTTTTTCCCCTTTTTTGCTTCATGATGTTTCCCGTATTCATCTTCTTCATCGTGTTTCTTTTTTTTGTGACCCTTTTCCTAATTAATTTTATTTTATTGCATTATTATTAAGAAGACAGAGCATATTTCATTCAAAATTCGAACCTCATCGTAATGATGCGAATGATCCTCCTTGCCGTGACTTCCTTTTTCACCTTTCTTAAAACTGTGATCCGAATGATGTCCTTTTTCACCTTTATGTCCTTCTTCGGCATGATGATCTTCACCATGTTCTTCGCCACCTTCTTCTTCATGTTCTTCTGCCTTCTTATGACAATTCACTGTCAAAAGAGACACAACCAGCAACAGGGCTATTAGTTGCCATGCCCAAAAGTTCTTCATCTTGTACTCAAGCAAGTAAAACTACAAAACGAAAAATTTGATAATAAGTTTAATGTTATTGAAAATTTCCACTGGTAATCCGTTTTTGTTCATTTAATTAATGTTAATGTGCTTAAATGTGCAAAAGATAAACAAACACGAAACAGAAAAAACGAAATATTATTCACTGCTAGAAACTTTAATGTACCTATGTTGTTAACTCTAAATCCACAATTATTCTGTGATTTTTAATATCGTGTAGTAGCTATTTATACCTTAACGAAAAACATACGATATTCAGACGAAAATATCTATCTAATAATATAAACCACGTATTTCTTTAATTTGGAACAACAAAGAAATTGAAAAAAAAAAGTGTGTTTGCTTTGCGGTACGGTATTGAGATAGCATTTTATAAGATAAAATTCATGCTTCAATAGGCTAGGTGACGAAAGGTATTGTTATATTATTGAACCTAATTATTTCATGTTCAACGTTTTTAGGCTTCACGGTGCATTTATATTGCATATAAGTAAGTCGATAGGTGTATTATATTTAGCGGCATTTTTTTTTTCATTTAGCCTCTAAGTATTGGTAAAAAAAAAAAAATTGTGCTGCATAACGTTGCGGGTATTTAAAATTTAATTCTATAATGGATTTTATTCTGGAGAAATTATTATAATGGAAATGATGTAATTTGTAAATACACGAACATTCAGTATATTGAACTTATTTTTGTAACATTGGTTGTCTGCAACGTGCAGACACATATTCAAACAAAAGAACTTTATACTCATTTTATATTATAATATACATACTTATACATTATATGTTACTATATCAATTTATGCGTTGAATGTATATCTATATTATACCATTGATTAAATATACCTACGTCTTTATTATAATATATAAGTTTTGAAGTTTGGAAATATCAATTTAAATTCAAGGGTAAATGATAGATTGATTTTTCTATTTTAATTCTTATCTTTCGAAACATTAAATTTATTTTAAAGCTAATGCATTGGTGCAATAACACTTTTAGAGTATGTTTCTATAATATAATAATACATATTGTAGCAAAATAAAATCATTATTACAAATGATTCATGTAATATTTTGCAACTGAATAAATGTAACGCAAATATATAAATATATAAATAAATAAAAATTGCTATGTTATGGTTATAGTGTGATATTTATTAGAAAAAAATAATCTTTCTCTTTGCTGATATATAAATAAAAATATTATGGCTTGGAATTTGAAAATATTTAATCTTATTTTTAGTTTATGATTTATACAGTTTACAAGAAGATCAGAACACTTTGGATTTTTTTTCTTCTTAATTATGATAAGATATATTAATAAAGATGTACATACTTTATTATAATAGATATTCAAATAATGGGTGTTTTAATACAATTACAGTAAACAATTTATACTCGGTAGATAGCTGATAAGATATGACATGATTTGTTTTGTTTTGTTTTCATACATAAATTTTGAACTCGTTTGACCTCATCTATTTAAACACATACGCAAGTAGCGTACAAAAATTCTTTTTAAATAACTGCAACTTCTTTTTCTAAACTACTCCATAATGTCCACATAGATTAGAACAATTTAGATATGAGCAATATTATGTATTACAATCATTTTAATTTAATTCTTTTCTTTTTTTGAATAAATCATTTATGCTCATAACGGACAATCCTTATTCTTCTACATATAAACAAAACAAAAAATATTTTTTTAATAGCTACGCCACAGCTTATAAATTATTCAATTCAATATAATTGCGAATTTCATATAAAATCAGAATTATTTTTATTTTATTTTAAGCGAATAAGGAATCAATCAATCAATTGATTTGGAACGATGTCTTGTAAAGGTAATCCAACAAAGCCGAGAAATACTTAAAACTTTTAATTAGAATTTTAAATACTCTATACTGAATAGATTAAAATTAAATCAAAATTTTGGCTATAAGTATAATAATTATCCATTATAAACAATTAATTTAGCATTAATATTTGGTAAAAAATGATTAAAAATTAGGACTTAATTTGGACATTTGTTTCAAATGATTGTTAATTTTTATTGCTCGTCAGCGCTGTATCCAGAATGAAATAGTGAAACGTAAGAGGAATGCATTTAATTATAACCAGCACGATAAGCATTAGACAACAGACATGACAGCCGGTCATTTCTTGTCAGCGGCGGCTGATGCCTAGAAAAACCTTAGGCGGCGGCGGCGAAACCGGCGAGAGCCGTGGAAAAGGACCAGCGGTTTGTTAATTTACTAAAATTCTCGGCGTCCGCGGCTAAAACGGCTGAAAATGGCTGAAATTGTGAATTTTTGTTAAAATTGTCGAATTTAAAAAAAAACAACAACAATATTTGTTAATTTAGAATTTATTTTAGTGTAATTATTAAACTTTTTGTATTTATAGAACGATTCTAAGAATTAATTTTGTAATGTTTTTACTTTCATATATTTTGTGCGGCGCTGCGTGCTCTGTTTTCCAAAAAGCAGTAGTGGCGCCACTACAGATATGCAAAACGCACGGATAAATTTAATCATGAAATCAATTGGCCAATAAAGAAAAAAAAATTTGAGACTTTTTTTTTTGAAAAGAGTTAAAACTCGCCTGACACCAGGGTGCCAAAGTTGCCCAAAATCAGTGTTTTTTTGATAAAATTTGACTTTGAAGCCATTTTAGACAGCCAACCTAGAACTTTGTAATGTATTACTGGGTTGTAGAGAAGAGTTTCATGACGAACAATTGATTGTCCCAATCGGATTCAAGATGGACTGAAGACTTGAACCCTTGTGCACCTCAGGAAAGCCATATTGTTGAACCACTTTTTAATTGCTTTTTTTTTGTTTGAACTGGTTCTAATCAAGTAGAAACCAGGCCTGAGGCTCAATATTTTAACCCTAAATGTGCTCCTACCGGGTTAATCCCTTAGATTTCAAAGGGCCAAAGATACCCAAAACACAAATTCTTCTATAATGATTTATTTTCTTTATTATTAATAAAATATGTTAAAAATTTAGTTCAAATCTTTTATTTCATTTCTCAACAGCAGAACAATACATCATAATATTTCTTTTCTTTAAATTAGCAAGAATTACCAAAAATATTTGTGTTCCTGGCTTATGTTGAAATATTTTTTTTTTGAACCTAAAGGGTTAAAAGAAATACTATGATGTATTGTTATTATGTTATTGCTGTTGAGAAATGAAATGATTAAATTTTTCAATACTAATTAATTTAACATTCGATAATATTTAATCATCTGAGAAATATTTAAATTCAACTAATTCCCACTAAAACAGGCAATTTTTGATGCATTTTTGGGCAAATTTTTGAGTCAGCCGTTCACTGACTACAGCGGCTGAGGATGGCGGCTAATGACTGATTACTTTGGCGGCCGGCGGCGGCGACGTTTGCGAAAAATCGTGAACCGCTGGCGGCTACGGCGCGGCGGCTGTCATGTCTGTTAGACAATCTATATGTATTAATCAACGTATTTGTCATATAACAAATCAATTGAATAGGGGCGATTTTTTTTTTCAAGCGTTCTAATTCGTTTTAGTTTCGGTGTACGAATTACTATTCATATATTATTGTTAATGTGTACGAAACCGAAATTGGAGAGCTGGCAGCGCAAATATGTGAGTTGGCATTGCCTCAGTTACACTAACCCGAATACAGCGCTGATGCTCGTATATGAATAGAATAGAAATTTGTAATTATATATTATTAATTTATTTTAAAAAAAAAAAATAGTATGAGTCCATAAAATTATAAATAAATAATTTCGTCTAATTTTGTAGAAAAAAAAATCGCCTGCTTTATATATGAACTATAGATGTGACTATACTAAACCAGCGCATCTAATATGTAAGCGTCTTATGAAATGCTAAATTTCATTTTGTTTAACTAGATCATTGAATGCAGAAAAATAAAATGTTTGGTTGTTTACAAAGCTTTTCGCAGTGTAGTCGCAGTCATGGTCTACTTAGTTTATATATAGTCAAAATGCTTTAAATATTATAAATTTAATGGGTTTATCTAATTACTAAATACAAGCGTTCAATATTTAATAGTTACCTAACTAATCATTTTGCTTTTATTGAAAAAAACAGAAATTTTAAAAAACAGTTTGCGGATTAAGTGAAGATAATATAATGATCAAGATTTTGTTTACATCATGGATTAAATAAAATACGTCAATTCATTTGAAGGAAAGGTTTTAATTCTGTGAAAAATTGTATTAAATGAATTAATATAAATTATTTCTTAAAGAAGAAATATTTAGTTTAACACTGTTAATTTCATATGTTTACTACATTTTTATTTATCTGTCTCTTTAATACATATACTGATTTTTTTTCTTCTTTTTTTTTTTATTAATTTAATATTTGATTTGATTAATTAAAATAAAATTCACAAATTTTTGTAGATCTCGGATGGCTTAGCCAGCGGCTTAAGTTTGATGAGTAATTGAATGTTGTCAATTTACCTTTTATTTCGCATTTTCTATGATGATGGTTTGTTGTTGGGATCAGATGAAAATATAACGTGATTAAATTTGTATTGAATATTAACCGATTAATCATCCGATGAGAGATTTTTTGCTGAATCCATGTTTACAATTACAGTTTCAATAATTTCTGCATTTAAACTATTTGTTCAATTTAATTTTCACTGTTTCGCAATAAATTAACCTCCAATTTGGTATTTTTCGTGTTTTCTACGTTTTTCTAAGAAAGTATGCAACAAACACATAATACATAATATTTTAAAATATATGATTAAAGAGCTAAGTGGTTTATATAACTCATTCTTTCAATAATATAAGCATATATCATATTTCTTATTGCAATTTTTCACTGCACTAGAACCTGACCGGAACGTCTACGACTTCTAACCATTTTACTTCTTTTTTTTTTTGGAAAAAAAAGTATTGATTTTGAATTTTTTTTTTTTGTTTGTTCACTTTTGAAAATTCGGTAAAATTTTCCCTTTTTTCCCTCGGTTCTTTGCTCGCTTTTTTTTCCCACAAAAATGAAGTCGTATACCGAAAATTTAAAAGAAATCAATTTAAATAATTTTCAATTATTAATATATCAATTAATGTTATGATATTCGTTGCCAAATACCATATGGTCAAATTATTTCGATTCAATCAGAGAAATGAGCAATATTATTATGATATAATAATTAATATTCATGAGAGCAATTCAATGAATTAATTGTTTAATGTTGTTCTGTTTATGTGTTTGTGAAATTTTAAAATAATATTAATTTTTCTTTTTTGAACTATGACGCACAGGCATGAAATAAACATATAAACAATACAAAATTAAATCATTTAAATGACTATATTTAATTTATGAGTGATTAATTCGTTCCGAATCCATTATTGAATATTAAATTATATCATAAACAATCTTTAGCATCATTTTTATTACAAAATATATGTTAGTGTGAAGTAAATTATATTTAAAAATAAATAAAATAGAAGACATTAAAATAGAATTCATTATATCAATACACTTATACTAGATGAAAAGTAGTTAGGATTACCTGTAATGCTGTATATAACGAACACACAAGTTTTAAAATATTACTTATAATTACTTTAGTAATATTTGACAATTGACTTAATTTTCATTTAAATATTTAAGACTATAAACGATATACCCGCCCAGATAATAGATAAACTCTTTGAAAAAACAATTTTTAACCACATAAGTAAACTTGATTTTTCCTTGAAAAAAAAAAAGAATCATAATCTAATCTAATAGATCTATTTTAACTCTTAAGAAAAGGTAAAAGTCGTAATTATTTCATTAGTAAAATCACTAAAGTACCAATTACACCTTTTGTGAGTTTTTGTAATAAGATTACTTATGGTTATAAGCACTTAATTGATCATAGTTTGTTTTTTCCCTCTAAAAATCATATGAAAGAAATACCTAAAGATAAAGGAGGATTTTTAAAAGGCGGTTTGTGTAATATATGCTATATAGACATATTTTTATATTTTTTTTTTTTCATATTTAGGTATTTTATAATTTCAGATGATCGGATAAGATGAAGATGTAAGTACGATATACTTATTGAATCACATTATTATTATATGTTAAGTTTCTAGTCATTTTAACTACTGCTTATTATAAGGTCAGATAAGCTACAAGCGATAAGTGCCTATCTGATATTCCTGACTTTTTTTTTTGTGCAGCAAATGTGGGTATTAAAAGCACACACAGATTGATATTTGGCTTATATTGATATCTAAGCGCAATAAAATATGTGATCATAATGTTATCAAGATAATTTATAAAAATATATTTCTGGATTTGTGTCACCTAGCAGCGAAAGTCAAAATAAGCGTACATTTTATGTTTTACAATCTTACAGTAGATAGAATCCCGTAGAATGACCGGTCGTTAAAGTTGGTCATTTCATTGATAATCGATAAACTCTTTGGAAGGTAATTGTACTAAACTTCAGCAAAATAATCCCATGTAGTGGCAATGGCTTTTCTAGTAGATTTTTCAGCACAGTGTTTCATTTTCAATTATAATTATAGACAGAATTTCTGTTTATAATTACGATGAGTTTCAATTGAGAATGGTGACAGAATTATTTGAAAACTATGGAACTTAAAAATGATCTAAGAATCTATATAGTCTATTAAAAATAGTTTTGGAATATTATATATTCAAAATATATAAGTAATAAGTGTCTGTATCTGAATTAATAATATCAAGAAGTAATTTGATAGATATAACAAATGTAATAAGTTAAGCACATAAAAATATGTTCACAGCGTTCATTATATTTTGAAAATAATATAATTAATCTGTGCTTATAATAAAATAAAATCAACAAAATATGATAGCATATACTATAGTAATATACTTATACTCTTATTTACTATCAATTTTAAAGCACAAAATAAATATACCTGGTAGCACTCATACACATTGTGAAAATGAAAAGATAGAAATAAATGTATGAGACCGAAAATCAATGCCTATAAGTAAGTATGATGTAGAATAGAATCCATTCCCAACAAATAAAATAGAAATAACCTTCAGGACAAAATATTCTTTATCTCTTTTGCTCGTGAGTGAGTACCACTCCGCCCATCATTTAACTCAATGGCGCTTTAACTTCATAGTAAATATATCAGATTGGTCATATACCATATATTTTTATGTTAAACATAAAATTTGTAGAAGTCATATCATATTATAAATGTAAGTTAATATATATACGACATACGGAAATCAGCACATCAGAACATTTATAATATCATAAGTTCACCCTAATAGAAGTATTTATATTTCATTTTGAATTATATATGAATTTCATATATGCTGGTATAAGCACTGGCGTTTGATATCATTATATTCGATTTGAATGTACCGAGAAAAGTACATTATAAATATGGTTCGGTTTATATAACAATAGCAAAGTCGTAGTTTATTTTTATGACTTTTGTTAGAATACTCTGACTGAGGATATATTTATTATGAAATCATATTAAATCATGGATTGTGGATGCTTTTCAATCCGGATAAGATTTTGCTATACTGATAAAAATGTGTAATTTGATTTGTTCTCGGTTTTTGATAACATAGAACTGAATAATAATAAGGATAAGTTCATGAAAACTTATTGCTTCCTGTCAGAAACAGAAATGATAAGTTAATTTGAGTTTGGTGGGCGGTGTGATACTTAAATGCTGAGTGGATTGCTGTTTGGTCATGAAGCTATTTTAATATTTTAATTAGATTTTATTGTTTTGAGATATATACTTGATGTATTTTTGTACAAATGTATTTGCATACAAATAGATATTGTTCTGGATCATAAAGTTTTTTTTTTTTTTATTGCAAACGTTATAAGAAAAAATCAATTATAGTTAAAAATGGAATTTCTTAAAAACTTATAATTCTATTTTACGCTATTGACAATAAATAGAATTAATTTATTTATTAAAAAATTATTCATACTTTTAGCCTGCTTAAAAAAAAAAAAAACAAATTTTTATAAAGCTCTAGAACAAACCTATACATTACGAAAAAAAATTTAGCGCCTATTAAAAACCCAAACAATAATATGAAAAAGAATATTAAATCACTATACATTTATAGAATTGGACTCAAAATAGATAATTTAGAAATGTGATATTTATTTAAGATGAAGATAAATATCCTAAATGGATTTGTCTCAATTTAGCTATGTATAAAATGTACCTATAAAATTTCAGTCAGATAACTAAACCCACATATAGTATTTATTTTATCTGTATTATTTATATGGATTGGTTGTCCCTTACAATCATGGATACATCACAAGTAATCGATTTAGAAATACTACAGATTTTTGGAAATTCATTTTAAGTGCTATTGGACACGAGAGTCAACAATGACCAATGCAGAAAATAAATCACGGACTATTTCTTAGTTATATTTACATAGGACTAAGAAAAAAAAAAAACAATGAATAAAAGAAATGTTTTAAACAACTTTAAAAATTTAGAAAACCGATATATTTGTGTGCGAATTGTACAACTGTAGATATAGTTATTAGTAGCATTATTCATACATTATTTATTGATTTAAGTTTCGGTTTTTGTTTGCAATCAACCGCTCATTTGTCATTTAGAGAGTATAGATTCGTAGATTCGTGATAAAACATTTCTTGTAACGTGAAATATTTAAAATGTATTTAAAAAAAAAAAAATATCAAACAATAAAGATTTATGGTTAAGTTGAGAAACATAATTGTACATATAAATAACGAATTTACGTACATAATTATTAGGATTATAATGTTATGGTTTTTTATTTGATCATTTCAATATGGTATGCAGTTCCACACATATGTATTTTACCCATTTTCATCATATTTCATTATGTGGAAAGAATAATTTGTTCAGAGGCCGAATTAAACTACCCAGTACCCATCCTACACAAATAAATATTTTCTGCGTCATTTAAAAGCATTAGAACAAAGATGTTCATTCCTATATGCGTGTGCCATTATTTAAATTCATGGCTTATCATTCTCCCCATACTTTGGACATTATTAATGTTTCAATTTTGTCCTGATTTGCCAAATAATAACTATGTTTATTTAAGTAAGTATAATTTATTAAGTTTTTATTATATATGTTTAGTTATAAGTTATTTTTCAATCATTCTTCTGGAGATAGACCTACCACGAAGGCAATCATTATTGCATTGGGTCGCAGCATGCTAGCATTCAGTAGGTGAGAGAATATATTAATAATGAATAAACAGGGTTGTTTTGATTTAAATCAAAATGATTTTTAATTTGATTTAAATCAAAAAAATCAATTTTCTTTTTTTTTATTTCTTCAAATTTATATTTATCTCGCCGAAAATATT
>JAABKK020048014.1:0-12139 GCA_011634745.2 Catotricha subobsoleta | reverse complement strand
AGCTAGAATATTAAAGAAAAACGTTAGAAAATCCAGTATTTCATTACTGCAAATTTCCAAATCAGTACTGCGAAATCACAATCATTACTGCAAAAAAAGACAATTACTACAGCTTTTTTTATGCCCTGCTACATACATTATTTAACTAATATTTCTGCAAAAAAAAAAAATCTTCACTTCTATACCGCGGAAAAAACCGCGCTGTATGGAATCGATATTTTGAAAAGTGAAAAAAGATACAAGATACTATTCCGCTTCCGCGGAAAAAACCGCGCTGTATGCAAATCGATATTCTGAAAACTGAAAAAAGATACTATTTTCTACAAATCATCATCGACGATTACAAAGTCGATCTCAAAAAAAAAAAAAACTTAAAACTCAGGGGGGGTATAACCCCCCCCTAACCTGCGCACGTCTGAGAGCAACTATCTGCTAAACTAATATTTTATCGATTTTCATTAATAAAACATTAGAATTCCATTATTAAAATGTAAATATGTATACGAAACATATTATAATTCATTTAATGGATTTGATATAAACCAAGTGTGTTATTTATACGTAGAGCTCACGACCGATGAGCTACAAGCAAACGAATAAGCGATGTCATGGCCAGTCTATAATTGTTAGTCATCGGATACGCAACACTATACTAATTAAATGTACACATATCGAAACTAAATAAAAGTCTTTTAATACAAAAAAAGTACAGAATAATACATGGCGCAGTTGTAAAAGTAAATAATTAAAAATAAAAAAAAAAAAAAAAAGAAAAAATATAAATAAATAAAACAAACAAACAAATTAATGGTAGTTACAAAAAAGAAGAAAAAAACTGAGAGGTTCCCATGCAAATATTTTTTACGACCACGTCTTCGTTGTAATACCCACATGGTAGAAAAAAAAATACAAATAGAAACAATGGATTATATTAAGAAGGTCGACAAACTTATGTTGGATGGAAACATCGCCGAAAACTGGCGCCTTTTCAAGCAAAATTTCGACATATTCGGTGCGGCCATTGAATTATCAGAAAAAAAAGAACCAGTTAAAGTAGCAATTTTTCTAAATACAATTGGACCGGAGGCAGTAGAAGTATACAATACGTTCAACTTATCAGATGCAGAAAAAGCAGTTTACAAAACAGTAATAAAATCATTCGACGTCTTCTGCACACCAAAAAAAAATGAAGTTTATGAGTCATACCTTTTTCATAACCGTAATCAAGCATCAAATGAGCCATTTGACAATTTTTACATGGACCTAAAATAATTAATTCGAACATGCGGTTTTGCGGAAACAGAACACAGAATGCTACGCGACCGTATTGTACTGGGTGTATGGGATAAACAAATCCAAAAAAAATTACTAGAAAGAGACGATTTAACATTGGAAAAAGCAGTACGAATAGCACGTGCTGGACAAGCAACAAAAGAACAAACGGATGAGCTCCAGAAAGAGAAAACAAATACAACGCAGATCGACGAAGTAACGCATGAGAATTCATATAACAAAGTAAAGTATAACCACAACAGATACTCAAATAAACAACGATCAACTCAGCAAGAAGAGCACCAAAACACTAACAGTCGAAATCAATACAATCGACACAATAATAAACCAAACTATAACAATAATTTTAATAATTACAATAATTACAATAACAATAAACAAAGTAATAATAATTTTAATTCCATGTTCACAGGCAATAAAAATAGAGGTTGCAAGAATTGCGCATTAAATCACGAATATAAGAAATGTCCCGCGTTTGGTAGGCAGTGCAACAATTGTGGTAAGTTGAACCATTTTGCTATTGTATGCAATACTAAAAATATTCGTGAAATTAAGTATTACACGAATGAAGACAGTAATTCAATACAAAATTACACAAATGAAGACAGTAATTCAATACAAAATTTTCAAATAGACGCCGTTTCCAGTAAAGTAAGACCTCAATTGCAAACTAATTTTCATAACGTTGTAAACAGTAATAATAGTAGTAACACAAATACATGGTTACGAAAAATTAGAGTTTCAGATATTATCATAGAATTTAAACTAGATACCGGTGCCGAGGTTAATGTGTTGCCGTTGAAATATCTAAAGCGAATACATGGAGCAAAAATTCATTCATGTGAACAAACATTAGAAGCATATGGAGGCAGTTTATTGAAACCCATTGGTATTGCAGAGTTCGTGTGTATGGCGAAAAATGAAATTTCATTACAAAGTTTTTTTATAATGGATACGAATACAGTTCCCATTCTTGGCCTAAAAGGGTGTACAGACCTACAACTAGTAAGAAGAATTGACGCAATATCAAATACACCAATAAAAAATGAAAAAACACAATTTATCAAAAAAAATCATGACGTATTTGAAGGCATTGGCTGTTTTTCAGATAATTTAAATATAGAATTACGAGATAATGCACCAGGGTGTATAAAAGCTGCAAGACGAATTCCTCTGACATTAATGCAAGCAGTAAAAGATGAACTAAACAACATGGTAAACCAAAAAATAATAGAAAAAGTGGACGTGCCTTCAGATTGGGTTTCAAATTTAGTGATCGTAGAAAAGAAAAACAAAAATTTACGACTATGCATTGATCCACAAGAACTAAACAAATGGATTAAAAACGAAAACTACATGATACCAACGTTCGAAGAAATGGGTCCTAAATTAACAAATAAATCATGGTTTTCAGTTTTTGACTTAAAAAAAGGATATTGGCAAATCAAGCTAAGTAAACAAGCCACAAAGCTATGCACATTTATAACACCATTCGGATGTTACAGATACTTACGTCTACCATTTGGATTAAAAATAGCAGCACAAGTGTTTCAAAGGGAAAATGAAAAATTTTTTAAAGGAATAAAAGGAGTCATAGTATTTTTTGACGATGTATTAATTGCAGCCCACACTGAAGAAGAACACGATAGAATTGTAGCACAAGTCATAGAGAGAGCACGACAGTTGAACATCACATTTAATGCAGAAAAGTTACAATATCGTGTTAGAAGCGTTAAGTATGTTGGACATGTGATGTCAGAAGAAGGTATCTCATGTGACCCAGATCGAATGATAGCTATCCAAAAAATTGAACCACCTAGAAATAGAACAGACCTACAAAAACTACTCGGTATGATCAATTATGTACGCAGTTTCATACCAAATTTAGCCGACATGTCACAACCAATTAGAGACCTACTCAAGAAAAATATCATATTTCAATGGCTACCCACACACACAGAGTGTTTGAATAAAATTAAATATACAATCACGCATGCAGAAACACTTAAAGTATTCGATGAAAGTAAAGAAATCACAATCGAAACAGATGCATCAAAAGATGGTATAGGAAGTTGTTTAATGCAAAATGGTAGGCCAGTCAGTTTCGCGTCCAGATCAATGACAGAAACACAAATTCGATATGCACAGATAGAAAAAGAAATGTTAGCAATTGTCTTCGCATGTGAAAAGTATCACATGTTTATTTATGGTCGAAACATAACTATACGAACAGATCACAAGCCGCTACTCAGCATAATGAAAAAAGATCTAAACCAAATTCCATCACCAAGACTTCAGCGTATGAAGCTAAGACTAATGAAATATAACCTTAATTTAATTTACATTCCAGGTAAATATTTATATGTTGCTGACTTATTATCCCGCTATTACAACAAAGAACACACTGAACCAGAAATCGAGAACTTGGACGAATTAGTGCATTCACTGAATATTAGTGAAGATAAAAAGAAACAATTCCAGGAAGAAACCAGTAAAGACCCAAATTTGAAGGAAGTAAAAAAGATAATAATACACCAAGTTTATACCACTCTCATCAAATAATATTAAGAATGCCAATCTCTATATAACATATGAGATAGAGAGTTTATATGTGGTCGTCCTTTTAATGTCTTTATGCTTTAAGTTTTTGTTTGGTGTTGTTTACGGTACACGACCATATACCAAATACATTGTAACCACAAATATTCTTAAATTATTTTCGATTTTCATTTGTAATCATAAAATATACTTACTGATATTAAATTCTCATAAAAATCATGACATTGCAAAAGGATTATAAATAAATAAATAAAAGAAAAAAACAAAAATACATCAAACTCATGTAACTACAGGCTACAGGGATTGATTAAATGGGCATACTGCTGCTTTGGTTAAAAATTTTATAAATATAAATAATACTATTAAAATTTATTTATGGTACCACATTTCATCGTGCAATAAATTCTTAACTTTAGTGTACGGAGTTAAGATCATAAATGGCAACAATTTCAACAATTTTTTTTTTATTATTATTATTCTGTATTAATTTATAATTTTATAAGATTACTATGAAACTTTTTAATGCTCGTCTGTTTCATATTTGAGAAATTTTTCACGAAATTAATTTTTGGTTTATCATTTTTCTTTACTTCGGAATATATTCAATTGGTGGACGGCGCTGTCAACTTTTATTCATTTCAATTATTGTAAGCCTCAAGTAATATGTTCATTGAATGCCCTGACAACAAATTAATTATTATTTTATATATTTGATGATGAAGATTTTTATTGTTGGTTTTATGGGCAAATTTCAGTTTAGTGCTTTAGTAGAATTATTACGTATCTGAAAACTGTATTATAAGGCACAGTGTGCAAACTCTTCCATACAATGTTTGTATCTTGCATTCAAATTATTGAAGTAAATAGGAAATGAGTTAAAGAGAAAAAATAATATATTGTCAGAAAATGTACATTTTATTAGGATAATAATATCGTTAAAAGTGTTTGTATGATGACAACAACAACATCAACCAAAATCGAATCTTTTCAGCATGCGTGCATACCAAAATACCAAATAAATAAATATGTCAAGTTCCCACACTCTAAATATACCGATAATGACAGAAAGGAGATGAAGAAGCAGAAACTATAATTTTTCGACGAGTAACTTACCCATGGCTAACTAACCACAATGCAATTGCTCGCTTTATTATTTATTATTGATGCACGCAACCATTTTTAAATAAATACTAAAAATAAAAATGGTTTTGTTTAGTTGAAAAATGTTTATAAATATGCGCTTAAAATTAAATTGCATTTTGTTATATCATAATGAATGATGCTCAATATAATACTTATGCAATATGTATCTATTCTACATTATCAGTCGTATTTGCTACTTAAAGGTAATTTAAATTTTATTAGTCAGAAGTCGAACATTATATTCATAAAGTTCTCATGTCAAGAACACTTCAAGAAATAAATAAAAAAAATAAAAAAAACAGCAAACAAAACAAAAACCTAATAGGTAAATGTTTTGTAAAATGAAGAGTTTATTGTAAGCAAAAAGCGATTTATACAATGTACTCTTTCTCGTATATCGCACAATTAAATATTGCGTGATACCACAGTAAACAAAAAGAAGAAGAAAAGATAAATGAAAATTGCCTCACCATCAAAAGAAATTATTTTCAGAAGTCTCTTTTCTTTTAATGTATCGTCCGAAATGTCTTACAAATACAATACTTAAAAAAATTAAAAAATAAATTTTATAAAAGTTTTAACTACAGTAAATTTAATTTTAAATTATATATACTTACCTACATTTCGAGAAAATCAGTGAAACTTTCTATTATAACTCTGTTTAAGTTAGACCTTCAAGGTATACCTTTTTTCCGGCGTGTTCCGGTGGTATTATGCAATGTTATCTGTATTGAAAATCTATTACAGAATCCTATTACTGATACCATAAGAGAGTTAACTGAATAGTAAAATTAATCACTCATATGGTTTTTTTGGCGCCAAAATTTTCAGAAGATATTGAAATATCTCAGATATAAGTATCTAAGATAGTATCCGAGATATTATAATACTACTAATATTTTTAGAAGGGTATCTGAAAAGTAAATCTTATATCTGACTGTTTTAATCAAATCTGTTTCGTAGATAGTAGCATCATGGGTTAATGTTACTAATTTGTATGGTTAATGCCAAGGATCAGTTGATTTTACCACACCAGTTTCATCATGCACGCACGAACCGTATGAGAACCTGAAGTAAAATAAAATTTTGATAAAGTGGATTTTTATATTTCTTAGATAGTTTGCGATTACCAATAAATGTAATATTAATATGGCAATTAACGAATTACTTTACTTTATTTTTAACCATATTTTTGTTATCTCAATTTAACTAAATTATGTACGTTTTCAATAAGCAAGAAAAAGAATATAATTTTAAGTATCAACTCTGCAAGAAGTAAAATAAATTCGAACATTTTCATTCCGCTAGAATGAAGAAGAATAAAACTGAGAAGTGTTAACAGCACCAAGCTAAGAAAAAATGCGTAATTTTGTTTTTGAATTTACATGTAAAGGCAGTCATGTTCGGCACTATTTCAACCATAAAAAATTGCCATTTGAAAAATTTAAATTCGGTACTCTTTCTTATATATCACTTTTTTTTTGTATATACCATTTTAATAAAATATTTATTATAAATGTATTAAAGCAATATTTAGCCACCATATAGCTTTATCCAGTGTTGTTATTGTCATGGCCTAGTGAACATAACCATACAACAAACGACCGCCAGCAATTTTCTAATTATTTATTTTTACTTACCTACAATTCTTAATATACAAAAAAAGAAAAAAAAAACAAAATAACAATAATAAAAAAAATGGCACCCTGATGGACAAGTTATTATGCTTGTAATATTTGTGTTTAAACAGTGCGCGTTAATAGTGCAAAGCCAATTATTATTATTTTCCCATTTTATTTTTATTTTTTAATTTGAAATTATATTAAGTAAATAAACAGTAATTTTCCAGATTACTTCGAATTAAAGAAAAATATCGTGATTAAAAACTGTTTATTATTTATTTTGAGATTAAAAAGAAAACATTATGGTATTTAATAAAGTGATTTATTTATTTTGCACCAAATTCAACGTAATTATGGTATACTTATTTGAGGAAAAAAAAAGAATTGAACGTTTACAAAATTTATCATTTATTTATTTATTTTATTTTTCAAAGAATATTGACAATAATGTGTAAATTCTTCTTAATCTGAATGTAATTTGTCAATTAAAAGTTAAAAGAACATAACTTTTCTTATATGTAAACTTTACATTGTAAAGAAATTCTTGATTTTCTTTCATTTCAATTGAGATTGATTTAATTACTTATATAAAATTATCTCACAAATAAACAACACGGATAAAAAAAAAATCACAAGGCAACTGATGCTAAATTATCATTAGAAAAAAAAAATCATTAAACTATTCATAAATGTGCTTAACAATACGGAATGGTGTCAGTTTATAATAATGCATATCAATTCTAATATTTTATGTTATATATAGTTTCGATTGATACATCCATCCGGTCTACGATGATATATCATTATTCTTGTATGTATTATTCAATATTAATATTTTAAGGGTTCTTATAAACTGAAATTATTATTTTGATTTTTTTTTTTTACGTGATCAATAACACTATAACAACATTTATCTCAAGTGAAAAGATAATTATGGGTTGGGTTTTTGGTATACAAATAGATATATGTTCATTGCTATCCAATACCTTCATTTATGGTATGGATTTTGTTTTATTATAAGTGATATGAATGTTTAGTTCAAGTGGGCACTATAATGTTTAAGCAATTACTGTCAAACGAATCGAATAAAGTTTAACAATGTGAAAAATTTATATGAGAGTTTAATATAAAATTTATTATCATATTAATAATATTTGTATATGTTGTGTATAGTAAAAACTTCGAGGTAATTAGAAATAAACTATCAAAATTGAATAAGAATACAATTAAAATGAAAAAAAAAAATACACGTCAACTTTTTCCAACAAAAAACTTACCCAATTTTTTTTTAATACAGCATACCTATGAATACAAATTTAAAGGGCAAGTGGACTCATGAAGTTGTATAATTGATATGTTCTAAAGATGGTATACATTTTTTAGACCATTTATTTAATTTAAGTTGCTAGTCATATCTTTATATATACCTCAAATGTACTATAGGAGATAAGTACGTAATTCGTGCCCAAAATTCTAAATATTTTTCAAAACATGTGAAAAGAATGTCATATTCATATACACGGTACCGTGATCACTGGATTTATACTAAATCTATAATAAACAGAGCAACTTCAACCCTACAATTTATTTACTTAAGTAAAGCTGCTTCGATTCTACAAATGATCAAACATGTCCCTGTGTAAATAAGTAAATGTAAGTAATTAAAGTTTTCTTGTGTAAAATTAGCAGTTATTCGAAATAATTTTCCTGGGTTATTTTTTGCTTAGACTTTAAAATTTATGATATGGTATGAAGGTATAATTTTCCGGTTTTACTAATAAAAATTGTATTCTTACTTAATTTTGGTGCTTTGAGGTTAAATTTCGTGTTATAAAGTGCTTCTGTTTGCTGTTTTTAACACTATTGCATATTAATTATTGGTTAGTAATGAAAATCTTTGTATATATTTTAGCTGCTACTATCTGCAATCTTCTTATTTTTTTAAAGATAAATATAAATATAAATATAAATAAATTCAAGAAAGTTCGAGATAATTGAGAAGCTACGGTTTTGAACCATATTCTTAAATTTATAAAGTTATTAATATAAGGTGGCAAGAATGCTATAGAATATTACTAACATTTCACTCGGAAACTATGCATCGTCAGAATCAGCAATAAAAAAAAACATTAATAAGCGAACTTTTTGAGAAAAATTGAATTTTATCAAAATATATGGTGTTTTTGGACAAATTTTTGACTTTGACGAACGATAACTTAAAAAAGGTATAATAAATCATAGAGAAAAAAGAATTTTTACGTTATTTGTAATCTAGACAATTTATCTTTTCGAGTTACCGAGTTCACCTTATAAATTTATAACGTAAAAATTCTAATTATATAGTCCTCCACGTTAAATTTAGTCCAAGTTATCGAAGGTTCGAGTTAGCGAAACTCTACTGTATAACTATTTTCAGTTTGTATTTAGTGCAAGAGAGAGTACCAATATTTACATATCAGTATACGTATGCTCTGCTGACTTCATGCAAGTTTACCTGTCTGACCATCAATATATAATTTAATAATGTTTCCCATGATTCGATGAGTTAATTTATTTATTTAGTTACAGGTTACAGTGATGACTTGTTAATCCAATATACATTCAATTAATGGCGTTAGAATATTGTTTCTAATTTTTTTATTTTTTATTTTTTCTGCCTAATATCTAGAATAATTATAATTGTCTATTTTTATCCAAACTAAATGATATACAATGATGTACATATTTATTAAGTCGAATGTATAAAAAGCGTGGAATAAGTACATTTGTTAAATATATATATAAAAATGTATATATAAATAGATATATATATATATTATATATATATATTATATATAATAAACGTTTGAAGCAAGCCCAAATTGCTTATATTAATAACTTCCAACAACTATATTTAATTATATGTAGACACACAAACATATATGGAATAACCACCATATAGAAATATCTATTTATAAATTTAGAAGAATTAGTTGTCTTTAGTCTCTATAACCTATAAGCGTAATTTAAAATAAATTATTTATACACAAATAAATAATTGGAAAACCAATTAAGAATATTGTATTATAAAAGTTAATTGCGATCAATGTCAGTTCAACTGATTGAAAAATTACATAATTTTTTCTTTCAGAATCTTGGAATTGAATATTAAATTATTTATCATTTAAATTAGATTATTCCAAATAATATATTACTTAAACAACATATGATAAAAAGTCGCAATGGTTAGCTATTACCTTTTAACAGCGTACTGTGAATTATTAGAATATGTAATTACATAAAACAACGTAAACATGTATTAAAAAAAAAGAATACTTTAAAAAAGGAAGTTTTAGTATACGTAAATATATTATTAAAAAATTAAAATAATAAAATACGTTTTTTTTTTAATTGCTAAAAATGGTGCATAATTAAAAAAAAAAGATTGTTTCCCACCTATTTAATAATTCGTTTCTTTTCACATTTTTTTTTTTTAGTTTACCTACATTATGCACCAACCAGTACTATATTAAAGCATAATTAAAAAGTTGGACATTGCGTGTTCATAAGCGGCATTATGAAATTTAAATAACTGCAGCAACACCGATTAAATTAAGAGATTTTTTTTCCTGTTTTTGATAATTTACTTTTATTTAGAATGGGTTTGCAAAATTGTTTTCATATAAGATATTTACATCCGATTCGATATTTATGGCAATTGATTTAATAACTTGTATATTTCTTGAGTCTGATAACATCCAGAAATGCAAGTATTTCATACTAGGTACTTTTTAATATTTAGTCACAAAAAAACTTTAAGTCGCAGTATGTGGCTACTTAAAAAAGTATTTTAACAAACAGATATATGTACGTACTAAAGTATACTGCAGTATCTAAAATTCATATAAATACTGTTGCATTTCTTGTACTATGACATAAAAAAATGGTCAATACAATTTATATATTAAATTTGATCTAAATTTACTATCATAGAATTAATTTTATACAAAATCGTTAGAAGATAAAACAAAATAACAATAATGTCTTGTCTAATATAATTTTATCAAGGATTATTTACACTAGTATGAGCTGGTGAATTTCATGTTAAAAATATAAAATGTGTACAAAAAAATTCCTACATTCTTTGTCTTAACTCTTTTCATTACTTCAATATTATTTTTTATCATTCATCTCTTTGGTTATAATATTCTCAATAAACTATAATGATATAAGATTTATGCTTTATTTATTTTTGTGTACCTGCTTGTTTGTACATTCAGTACATTGAGTACAGTGTGTATCACTACTGGGCGTGTAATCTTCTCTATATCTCATTCTAAGAGTAAATTCAGGCGTGGTTTACGTATAATAATAATAATATTATGAACATACCTATAGGATTAGAAATATATTGTGAATGTATAATGTATATGCGCTGTGATTTTGTGAGTTTTTCTATGGTTTATTTTATAGTAAATTATAGGTAAACACGCCAAGATGAAGGTAAGTAATTGAATTTAATAGTGCTATTATATTGTTTGTTACATACTATACTATTACGAATGGATAGCGATAGTGAAATATATTTACATATTAATAATTTTATTTAAAATGCTGGCGATAATATGAATTTACCTATATTGAAAATGGTTGTAATTTCTTCAAATTTAATTTAATGATTACATTTTAATAATTTAATAATGATTGAGGTTGGTTATTAGGGTGGTTCGTTTTTTGTATGGGAGTTCCAAAAGGTTAAATTTTTCTAGCTCCAAAAGCATTTTTAGATGTGACTGCACCTAAAACGACTATATTTAATGTTTTGGTCCGAATTTCTTAAAATTTAGCCACCGCGAAATTCAGTTGAACTTGTAATTTTTAGTGTTTCTGTTTTTCATCTTCTAAGTGCAATAACTTTTGAAAGGATTCATGAAACTTAAAAATGCTTTTATTTTCATTCGCAGGATTTGCTTGTCGAAAATATATTTAGAAAAGAAAAAAGAAGAAAATTACACGAAATCGATGATAATCGACTACAAAATAATCGCAAATAAAAATAATTATCAGTTGAAAAAAACATAAATTATTAATAATGTAGTAGCATAGAGTACTTATTCGCATAGAAATTACAGTTTTGAGTTTAAAAATTAATTTGTTTTTTTTTTAATGTATTTCGTCCTTCTAATTTCAATTCTGAAAATTGTAAGTATCACGTTATATTTTTTAACTCTGTTACTTATTATTTGTATGGAATCGAGTAATAAAATATATAACAGATGTATGGGAAATGCAGATGCTTACTAAAACCACAAAAAGTCCAAAAAACATATATTCAAATTTTAAAAGATTGGCATATCTCTAAAATCTGACCTTTTAAAAGAATACTTACTGTTCCAACTTAAAAACTGTTTCATTCTAGCTGTATGGCAGAGACTAAAATAGAGATCTTAGCAACTGCATTTTCTAAAAAAAAAAAATGCTTGTATTTTGTATAGAACGATTACTTGACAGCAGCTAGTTAGTAGTTGAGATGTTATTTTACA